>JBBCBC010000136.1:0-101673 GCA_037126765.1 Stenogyne calaminthoides
CATAATTAAATCGTACTCTTTAAATGCGTTTGAGTTGTCATTTAAAATATTTATGTAGCTAAGATTAGAAAGAGAGAAAATAGAATAAGATTCTGCTAAATTTTATGTAGCTAAGAGAGATGGTGATTGATACATAAAAGGTTGATTAAGCAAGCTAGACACTTTTGCATAATTCTTTATATATAATTAAATATATAACGACATTGGTGCATGATTGTTAAATAACTAAAATTCGAATTAATCAACCAAACTAAAAGAGGCCCATATAAAATTTATTAATCACTTAAAACAAGGTTGTAAATTTTCATCAACTTGTTTGCAAAGCGATTGAGATACCTCTTAATCAATTTTGGGTATCATCCATACTTTACACCATTATTATTCCCTTCCTGCGGATTCCCCTTTGTTTAATTATAAGTTATAGTATGAAACAATATTACGTGAGATGAATCGTGTGATAAATTTAAATTGAATATAAGTAAAAGAATGAGAGAATAAATTAAAGAGGCGATATAAGACATAACATGACAAAAAACGTATTTAAACCCTTAAAATTTTCATACTTTACACCATTATTATTCCCTTTGTGCGTAAAAAAAAAGTTTCTTACAATCCGTGTTGTCTTAAGATTAAACAGACTCTATTTTTTTAAATATAATTATGTGAAAAAAAAAATGAATATAATAAAAGAAAAAGAAATTAATGTGAGTTTTTATTTTTAAACAATTTTTTAATAGTTTTAAAAAAAAAAATATTAATATTATGTAAAAAAAATCTATCATTATTTTGAAAAATAAAAAAATTTATTTATAATTTTTTTTCATAAATAGCTAAAAGTTGGTTATGGAAGGAATGTAGTAGTTTTTTTTTTAAACATGAAGGAATGTAGTAGTTAATAGTAATAACATGAGGTTGTTGTCAATTTCAATAACTTGGTTATTAGAATTACCTTAAATAAAATAATTAGGTTGTAATTTGTAACTGCAATTAACCTGAGTATGAATACTAGTGCTATTTCTTAACTGCAACCCTGCAACGTTAAAATATCTCTCTCTAGGATACAACGGAACTGAAAGCAACAGCAACAAGAATCCCGCCGGTACTCCCTTCCATTTTCGTCTATCATCAATTCCGATGAAATTGGAAATGCTTGATTTCTCTGATTCAGGTGTTGTATTGCCTCTAGATATATACTACTGACGCTTCGTCTTCCACAATTTCTCTCTCTATGTAGAATTACTGTTGTTATCGAGAAGATGACACCGACGGAATATAAGGCGATTTCGAAGAATAATAAGGATGTGATCCGGTTGGAGCGAGAAGCGGTTATTCCTATTCTCAAGCCCTAGGCTCATCGTTCACTTAGCAAACCTCATTGGTACTTTCCCCCTCTTTCTGTTCTTTTTGAATTATATTCATTTCTGTTAAATTGGTGAATCTCTATTTTTTACGTTGTTCTGTTTCATATATTAGAGGAGGAATTGGATTCTCTGAGCAATTTTTGAGTTTTTTAATCGAGTCTTTGGAATTGAAAACAAAATTTCAATTAAAACCTTGTTTGGTACGAGGGATTTGGTTAGGGAAGGAAGAAAATTCTAGGGGAAACAGTTTTTGGAATACATGTAAGTGTAACCATGGAAGACTCGTTTTTCATCAATACGAATAAAACTGAAAATGAGAGAAACATATTTAGGCTTTTTATATCTCCAACACCTCACTCCTTGTTATTTTCTTAGATGTTTCTTTGATTTTATTTCTTTAAAAAAAAAAGAAATCGTGATGAATGCACTATAAGTTGATCTGGTATAGGAGTTTTGATGAGGAATCAAAAGAAAATGCTAGGGAAACGTAATTTTGGTTGGTTGTTTGGTTGCCAGATGCAAATATGATGGAAATGAATACATGAGGAATGCTTTTAGAACGTAGCAATTAGCAAATGAGATAAAACCCATTTTAGATTTCATCATTCTCCAAAAACACCAACCACCTTCCTCCTCTTTGTTTTCCTTGTTGTTTCTTTGATTTTATTGACCTTTCTGGAACATTTTCCTTTCCTCATCAATATCCTTCAAAAAACAAATGGTAAAGAATGCAGTTTTTCATTTGATACAGAAAAAAAAAATGTCTTTAACATTCATTTCACTCTTGAAATCTTGTATCACCTAATCATGGGGTTTTCTTGACCTGTACATTCTGCAGAACATAGTGCTGATCGTGCAGATTTTTTGAAACTCTGCAAGAGAGTGGAATACACAATCCGAGCTTGGTACATGTTGCAGTTTGAGGACCTCATGGTAATTTCCTTTCTCCGATTAAGTATGTTTCATCAAATTATATTTCCTTAGCTCTGGTCAGATTTGTTATTTTTATACTTTTGCACCTTGTTGGTTCAATTGAATGTGGCTGCAGCAACTGTACTCCCTGTTTGATCCTGTCAATGGAAGTCAGAAACTGCAGCAGCAGAACTTATCTTCAGATGAAATTGATGTTCTTGAACAAAATTTCTTGAGGTACCTGTTTCAGGTAAGTTCTTCTGGAAGTTATATTAGTTATTTAATATCCACTGAGTGTCCAAGAAGGCTCTAGATAATTAAATTAGTTAATTAACATTCACTTCTTTGTTTTTATTTTATCTTATTCTGCAGATTATGGAAAAAAGCAATTTTAAGATATCCACTGATGAAGAAATTGAAGTTGCGCAGTCTGGACAATATCTCCTTAATCTTCCCATTACAGTTGATGAATCCAAGGTACAATGTTATAACTGCATTTTATCATTGTATAACCATGATTTCTAGCATTTGGCATTCATTCTGTTGATCTGTTCAAATAACTATTTTTGCATGACTACAGCTTGATAAAAAGCTTTTGAAGAAGTTCTTTGAATCACATCCTCATGAAAACCTCCCAGATTTTGCGGATAAGGTATCTATCCATACCTCTGAGCAATGTGGACTTTTACTTTTTCAATATGCATTTTGAGCTTAGGTGAATGAATTTACAGTGTAATGTTATCTGACTTTAGTACTATTTATCTATTTTTTTATTTTTGGGTTTTTCCCTGTCTCTATCTTCTGTCAGGAGCCAGTCCTGTTCACAATATAAGATTATAGCATATATACAATGAAATTGTTGCAATATAAATATAGGCTACTCCTCTAGGTCTCAGGTTCGAACCCTCTCAGGTGCGATCAACTCTTGAGATGGGCCAGTCCATACAGAGCTTAGCTCTGGCTTGACGTGGGGCCCCCGCTAGTGGACGGTGGGTTCTGATCCCCCGGTTTAGGCGGTCATTGGGCCGAATACCGAGTTATCAAAAAAAAAAAATATAGGCTACTCCTCAATTTATATAATGTTATTCCTACTTTAGCACTCCAAGACAAATATGACTGTCTACTTGATAACAAACTTGTTCTTAATATTTACAGTATTACTGGTAAACTATACAAGCTTTGCATGATTGTAACTATCGTGCTTTAGATACAGGATAATGATATTTTGATACTGAGCAGTGTATATTGAAAATTAGTTGGAAGCTAAGGAAGGAGTTGATATTTTTTCAGTAATTGCAAAAGTTGTTCAATATTTGTGGGTAGATAGAATGATTGTGAATTAACTAATTTAATATTCTTAGCATTATACAGTATCCTCATTAGATTGAATTTGATGTGGAAATTCAATGATACTCTGTTCTTTTCATCTGACTTGTGATTAATAGGTCTTTCAATCTTTCAATTTTCTTCTCTTATATAAAATTTTTTATGTTCTCCAATCAAACTTTTTGGATTACCTTATATAGGCTCATAGACATGGATAGTGATAGCTATAGACTGAGTTTCACCGAATTGCAGTCATTACCTTATAATCTTTTTTTGACAAGAAAACTAAAATTTTATTAATGTAGAAAGTGCAAATGAGAAATCCTTTACCCAAAGTACACATATAAATTACAGGTCATAACTCCAATCTCTAGCTAAAACATTTACAAAAAGATTTTTATACCTCTTGTGACTGTTCACCCAAAGAGCCACTCTATGTTTAATTTTATCCCAAACTTCTTCTAAAGATTCTGTTGACTCCTCGAAAATTTTATTATTTCTTTCTAACCAAATGGACCAAAATATAACCTGAACAATAACACTCCTCCATTTTTGTTGATAAGACCACCCATATTAATCACCAATAGATCTGATGTAGAAGGTAGTGTCAGTCATTGTAATCCCAATTCATCAAGTACTCTGTTCCAAACACTACGAGCAAATGAGCAATGCACAAGTAAATGGTATGGTCGAGGTGTTCAATGTTGCACATGCACATAACTCACCAATTTGGGAAAGAAAGACATTACCTTATAGGCTTATACCAAAACCATCACCCTTCAAAATTTTACCTGGATTTTGGTCTACGTCCAGCACCTGGATCCAGTAACCTGACTAGTGAAAAATTTTAGACCTTTTTTCTTTTTCTTTTTTCAAATTAGCAATATGAAATATAACACAACCCAAAAAAAAAAAAAGTTACCACACTTACGGTACTATCCTATAGGCATTATTAGACACTCAACAAGAGTTTTGATTTTTCAACTTTATTTTGATTTAATTTGATAAAATGTTTATTTTTGTGGAATACAAAATAATTCACAGCTATTTTCCCTTTCAAATTTACATGTGATGCTAAAAAGAGTGACGGTTACAAGTTAAAATTAGGGGTGAAAAAATGTAAGAATAAAAAGATAGAGATGAAGCAGGCTAAAGAGACTCCTAACATGTTTGCTCTAAGAAATCTATGATATTTACTTCAGAAGGGTCACACTTTAAATACAAGGCTTAATAAATCTATTGGTTGTTGGCAAATGACCACACTGTATCCTCTCTGAATCAGTTAATTGTATAAACTTTTAACTCATAGTAGTCGTTATCAATTTTACAAATTTAAACTAAGCCAAAGGGGCAATACCTGTTAACCTGAACCAGTGTATTTCTGTGGATAATAGAATGCATACCTTAATTCCATTTTATGTTCCTAACCTTGGATCCACTCTTTCTGCCTTTTCTCGAACCCTACATAGCTTTTAATATATTTTTCATCTTCAGTATCCTTTTAATTGGTTTTCCTTTATTTCATCTTTATTTCCACCGTAGTTTTATATATATTCCCAAGACTACTAACTGTACATTGAAATTTTGCATACTAATAAACCACATGTCATTTTATTGGAGCGAAGTTCCATGAGTTAATCTAATTTGTTTTTGCATCATATAAATAATTTGTGAATTGATTCAGTTACTCTACCTATGTTTTCCCCCCTTCAGTATGTAATCTTCCGGCGCGGGATTGGCCTAGATAAGACAACTGATTACTTTATCATGGAGAAAGTGGATGCATTGATTGGACGCTTGTGGGCATGGATTATGAGAAAGACCAGGTCTGAATCATGATTATCTATTAAGAGATCCCTTTTTTTCTCCTTCTAGATTCTTAATCCTTTCCTTGCTCATAAAGTTCATTTGGTCCTTCGTTTCATTCTCACTCTTTGAATCTAATCAAGCAGTCCTTTTCCACTTTCAGACTGGAGAAGGTTATGTGTAGAAGGTCAAGTTCACGGAAAAAGGATCCTAAAAAAGATGATGAATTTGTCTCTGAAGTAGAAGATAGTGGGTTATATGTTGAACGCGTTCGTCTTGAGAAGTTGGAGCTCAGGTTTTTTGCATATGTTCTTGTAATTTTTATATGCTCTAGTGATATCATAATGTATGTGTGGACTAATGCTATTCTGTCATTGTCTTTAACTTTGTGTTGCTTCAGTTTTCGCAATCTCTTGACCCAAACTACAATTCAAGAACCCACTTTTGATAGGATCATTGTTGTATACAGGTATCCATTCATCATTTTATTGAAGATATGATTACATGTTTGCAACAATATTTCTCTGTCACGTTTTTTTTTTTAATGATTTGTAGTCTTTTTTAATAATTAACAAACAGCGCTTTTAATCCCAAATAAGTGGGATAGGCTGTAGATTTTTTTTCCCAATACGAAACCCCCTTTTTTTTTAACAAGTACAATGCGATGAGAGATCCCTGTTTGTGGTTTATTACCACTTTTTGTTAAAAAAATAATTACGTGTTTGTTTATTTGCTCAACTGGTTTCATTTGTCATATAACTGAATCTAGTTAACAAATGGTGTTTGTGCAGGCGAGCAAGTCCTAAAAATAAAGCAGAACGAGGCATATATGTGAAGCATTTCAAAAACATCCCTATGGCTGATATGGAACTTGTCCTTGTGGGTTTTCTTAATCTCTACCATGATCACTTTCAATTTTATTTTGGCTATAGAATCTTCTTTTTTAAGTTTCTTTTCTTTACTTGCCAAGAACATCTTAAGTCTTAACCATTCTATTTTCTGTAATAGCCAGAGAAAAAAAATCCAAGTTTAACTCCAATGGACTGGGTTAAATTTCTTATATCTGCAATAGTTGGACTGGTTAGTCAGCTTCTTCTCCTTAATTATCTTTAGTTTCATTTCACCAGTTATTTTTTTGTTTTTTAATAATTATTATTTTATATATAACATATACATGTTTGGTGTGGACTCTTTCAGGTTGCTGTTGTAGGATCTGTTGAAATGCCTAAAGCTGACCTCTGGGTCATGATTGCTATTCTTTCTACGGTGCTTGGTTATTGTGCTAAGATTTATTTCACGTTAAGTGCTTCTTTCTTTGGAATTTATTCGTTTTAATGCATGTAATTTAGTGTAAAATTTTGGAAACTGTAAATAGTCTGTGCAATTGTTAATATCAATCTTCGGATAAAACCAAATATTACATTTAAACTTATTATCAAATATGACTGCACCCTTGATCTCATTGCATGCATTTGTATTAACATTGAAATTTCTTCATTTGGCAGGTTTCAGCAGAATATGGCTACTTATCAGGACCTAATCACACAATCAATGTATGATAAGCAATTGGATAGTGGACGGGGCACTCTTCTTCACTTGTGCGATGATGTGATTCAACAAGAGGTAATTAATTAAGATAAATATTTAGTTTCAATTCCAAATTTTTTTAGACCTTAAGATAGACTTATTGTTTTATATGGCACAGATAAAAGCACGTTCTGCCCTCGAACAATTTGTTGCTTCAAATAATTATTTTATACAACTAGTCACATTGGGTCTAATCCTAAATCAGTAGAACGTTTGTCGGTTAATTTCTGACAATGTTTGATGGTAGAGTTGTTGATATTTGAAAAATTAAAATAGACAATAAATTAGAGGTCATTTAATATGAATAGACAATTACATTACAGGTAATTTAATATGAAATCCAGTTATGGATTAATCAACTTCCAACTGTCTAATTGTCATATCACGAATGTGCAGGTAAAGGAGGTCATTATTTCATTTTTCATATTGATGGAACAAGGGAAAGCTACTCTGGAGGTATGCAGATTTGTAGCTACTTTTCAAAATTTTCAGTTTTTGTGATAGATCAATCCTGAGTTTACGTTTACAATTTCTGATATGAATCCCGATATCCATATGATGTTAAAATAGGATCTTGACCAACAATGTGAAGAATTGATACAAGATGAATTTGGTGAACACTGCGATTTTGACGTTGATGATGCAGTCCACAAATTGGAGAAATTGGGCATAGTTGGTCGGGTAAGACACTCCAATATATTTGCTTATCATCAAAGGTTATATTTTATTAGACATATATGTTATCTGAGATGAAGTGCTAATCTGTTTTAACTTTTAAGTTATCTTGGAAGATTACCTTGGGTATTTGAGATTTTTGACTTCCAGATACTTATTGGGAAAATGTGTATTGTTTTAGTATTCAGATTTTGCACCGTATGCATAAGTTTTTTTATATAAGGTGTCTGATTAGTTAATAATTGCCTCGCAGCAAAATTTTGTGGTATTTTATTTTATTATTTTTAGATCATAATAGAAAATTATTTTATTATTTTTAGATCATAATAGAAAATTACATTCTGTTAAGATAATGATTGAAAAGTAGAGAAATTGATGGTATTTACTCTTGTATTGCTTGTGGTATGCATGTATAATATGCAATCCATATAAGAATCAGAAAATACATAAAGAAAAGTTTTTGGTATTGGGATGTTTTGCAGAATGAAAATATTCCCACCCACAAAATAAATGTGTTTCTTTATTCTGAATATATAAGAAAATTGAACTAAACAGATTCCTGAGTTCCCATTTATGATCTTTTTGGTAGTATTTCTTTTTCGTCAAAAACTTTGATGGGCTTGTTTCACGAAATTTTTTTTGGTGAACTCGGTATACAGTTTGGCATATGAATTATCACTATTCAGTGATTTTTAGATGAATAACAAATAAAACCAAACGTTTTTTAAATAGTGATACTTCTTATGCTAAAACGTCATACTTCATATGCTAAAATGTATTACTTTGAAGAAGAGAGTTCACAGGAGGAGACCTACTCTTCTTCTTCGAATGGGTCATAGATTACAGATATTTTCGCATGAATTTTAAACTGACCTATTTGCACTTTCAATAGGATTCAATTGGACGGTATTCTTGCTTTGGGCTAAAGCGTGCTAATGAGATTATTGGCACAACTACTGAAGAACTCGTCCTCAAGGCTAAACAAGCTTCTGGCAATGCTTGATTTATCTTCATTTTATACATAGCCTTTTTCTGGTAGGTGAATTGAGATTTCATTTGTGCAGAATTTGTATGTGAAGCTAGTGTTGTTTGATTCTACTCTATTTATTGTTCATCATATCTGTTTCATTTGTTATTGTATATAAAAAACAGCAGCTTGGTTGGCTTTCATATTCAGGTCCAAATGGATGATTCATAATTGTGTTTATTTTCTTATTTAAGAATGAACCTATTTGATCTCAATAATGCCTCTTAATAATATATAGTTGACTTGTGTTTGCCTCTTTTATTCCAATCGTAATCAAACTGCATCGAACTTAAAGCTACCCCATTGTACATAAGATTCATCTTGGGTATTTTTTTGGTTCTGAGTCGAATTCAGAAATCCTTTTGCCATTAAGGCAGTTGTTTCCTCAAATCAATTTGAAGTGAGACATTCCCAAATGAGCAATTTCATTCATAATGCATTAATGTTAATGCTGGTGAAAAGCTGACCGAAGAACTTATTGTACATTCATTTTTTCATGGAAAATCCATTAATTTCATTCAGTCCTGTCTCTAATTTCAACAAGAGTACAAGTTTACTTGAAAAGATTCAACTAGTGAACAACTACCCTAACAAATTTGCAGACTATTAAAGAAATCTACAAAATTAATTTCGTGAAAGGATTAGAAGGGTGTTAGCATCCCATGTGATTTTGATTTTTCATGTAGAGATGGATGGTCTACCTTAGACCACAAATTAAATTGTAAATTTTTTAATTGAGAAAAAATAGGACTTCAATTAAAGGCTATTTTATGAAATTTTATATAAGTTGTTCCATTACAACTAATTTTCCTTTCTTTCTTTGAGAGACTGGTAACTCCACCACTTCTGCTTCGACATGTCTCGTTTGAACTATGTGGGTAGACGCCAAAGGAAGTGGATAAAAATTTAGACCACAAATAAAATTGTAAATTTTTTTATTGAGAAAAATAGGATTTCCAATTAAAACGATTCTATTTATGAAAATTTTATACAATAGGAGATTTGTTTGCAGACGACAAATGTCGTCACATGAGTTAAAATGTGGAGTAATATAAATTTTACTAGTTAATTAATAACAATTAATTACAAATTATTATTTTTCTACAATAATAATACATTCATTAAGTTTTTAATAATTTAACTCATATATATAAGTATTGAGCTTGGTAACACCTCGTATAAATGCGTAAAGGTATTCTTCTGTCCATTAACTTTCACCAATTTTAATTTTAATATACTGATAATTTTTTTTAATTTTGGAAATATTTCCTTATGTTTACGGAATTTTACTTTCCTTTTATTTTCTTACCAGACTAAAATAGATTAGCAAAATATCAATTTTTCATCGGTTAAAACGACAAAAAAACTGTATAAATAGTAATTAACGGTAAGCTAACATAAAATTAATACATTTACCCTCGTATAGTATATGGGGAACTATGCATGTTAAAGTTGATATAATATTAAATTAAATAACTATTTCAACAGTTCACACATGCTCTTATATTCAACTGCATTTAAATTTTAAAATTTGTTATTGTTTGGGTGGATCAAGAAACATAGCGCCATTAATGAACATTCTTTGGTTACTAATAATAATTGTCGGTGTATTCTCATTTCAAGGAGACAAAAAACTAGTTGTCCTTTCTTTGACTAATAAATTATACTCCTATATAAACCGCAACACAAGAAAATATATTATTAGTATCTAATACTTGTCTTGTATCATAGTAATAATTTAAGCGTGACAACATGGTTGGACGGTTCTTGGTGGGTTTACTAAACAAGAATCAAGAATCCCATGCTCACCCACTACTAAATTGTACTATTACATGTTTCCTTAAATATATTTATAGGCTAAATCTGGTAAACATGCGTTCAGGTGCATCGTGCACTTATAGTCATAGTGCATTTTAAGATCATGCAATTTGTTATATTGAAAGATGCAACTTATTTTCAGTGTACAAATTGTATCTTTCAATATAACAAGTTGCATGATTCTAAAATGCACTATGAGTGCACTGTGCACCTGAATGTATATGAGACACACTCTTATATAAAATTTATGTATGTATTGTAGATGGATACATGTGTGTAATTTTATTTTCTTTTGACTTTTTAAATTTCTACTCTTACTTCCTTCAAAATTAGAATAATGGTTGAGGGACAAAAATCAAAAGAAAAAAAAATGCAGACGGACAAATGTGTGAAAATAAAATCAAGGGGGATAAAATTAAAAAACTTTAAGTACAAAATTATAGAAAATATAATGAAGATGACAAAAGTATTAGAAAACTTGCCAGATGTAAAATATAAAGTTTTCTATTTCAAAAACCTATTTATGCACCACCAAAACTCTTGTGCATGAAGAATAAATAAAGTGTCAATTCACCAACAAAAACCCATAATCACAATTCACAAGTAACAAAATCAGTGTAGAGTGAGGGAGGAGAAAACCGATATAAGTCCAAATCAATCTTCACTATAATATTAACATTAATATATAGGAACTTTGTTTACAAGGTACAAAATTATGAAGCAAAAAAATATAAATAAAAAAATGTAATCCACCTGTTCTTTATACAATTATCAAACAGCTGGATATATATAACCCTTTACTTTGATGTTTGAGCTCAAGTATAATATTTTCCACGAAACAGAGTCTACATTTCAATCGTTCCTTATTTAGAAGCTGTAAAAAGCTGGCTTCCCAGCGTCACAACTGGAGTCCCTTCCCCCATAATCGTCGTCAAGCTCATTTCTTTCTCCAGAATCCGATCAAGTTCCGTCACCACATAGCTCATTGGGGGGCGCCTCTCGCTTGAAGAATTCACGCAATGCACGATCAATTGCATGAATTCTTCCATGCTTTCGGTTGTAAAACTATTACCCAATCTCTTATCGATGATTGTAGATATTTTGCCTTCCTCCTGAATATTTTGTACCTGTAATTACAAATGCAATATAATATGCTCAAGTCTTCGTTTATTTTATGACAAAAATTTCTATGAACTCGGTAATACTACTGTTTAGCATACGAAGTGATACCTTTTAGCATGTGAAGTATCACTGTTTAGTGATTTTGAGAAAAGTAACACATAAAATCAAACAGTTTTTAACCAATAGAATATAAACTACAGGTACACAAAGACACACATCCTATGTACAAATTGACAACAGATATTACACTCAGGTGTAGCATATTTACAAGATTTGGTTCAGATAATTGTAATTAAAATCCTTAAACCAAACTTTTAAGATATTACACTACGTATTCACCAATTGAGACATATTTATAGGTTTGGTCTAACTTGGGTAATCTTCAGATAATTGTAATTGAGATCCTTCAAAAAAAAAATATGCATCTTTCACAACAATATGCATGTCAACTAACTTTGACCTTCCTGATAAATTGGCCAAAATAGCACTCAATTAGGCAAGTTATTGCTAAACTGATAGTTTTAAAAGAATTGATGAAAATAGCAAAATATTGCAAAGTAAGGAAAAAAAAAAAAAAAAGAGCACAACAGTGTTCCTAATGTGGTGTGATAAGCATTTTATAAAGCAAGAAGTGTCGAGATTTATGAAAATGTCTCGTATCATAAAGAAACACAGTTATTATTTGTATAAATAAATGGAAATTTACCCAATCAGCCAGATTCTGAAAGACGTCTGTAGATAGCAACTCGTTTGCTTCCTGCCCACTTACTAACTCCAAAAGAAACACCCCAAAACTGTAAACATCACTTTTGTCAGAAAATCGTCTGAATTCTCTGACCCTGCATAAGCCGATGAGAATATGATTAATAATTATCAGATATATTCTATATTTAATTACCAAATAGCACGTGTACTACTCTGGAGCAAGGAAAATCTCGTCAGCTGACACTTGAGAAGATGATGATCCTGCATTATCAAATCTTCCAAGAAAATTGCGTAATCCAGCATCTGCTACTTTAGCTATGAAATTCTCATCCACAAGAACATTTGCTGTTTTGAAATCCTTATGTATCAATCTGGGACTGAGGGAGTGAAGGTATGCCAACCCTTCGTATACAAAGTTAAGAGTATCAACAAGAAGGCACAATTTATTGCATTAATCCTTAAAGTAATAATTAGAAGATTGTATTCAGAAGTGATCGTTTGGCCATCTTGGATAGGTTATTCTGAGGGCTCGTTTGCTAGGGGGATAAGGCAGGTAACGATGTTGCATCCCCTTTATCTCGTGTTTGCTTCAGTTTTCAAACAATACCTTCAACCCGTTACAAAGGTATTTATGGATTCCACATCCCCCATGGTATTATTTAATATCGCATGCATGGGACAACCTAAATTCTATTTTTTTGACCCAATTTACTACAATACCCCTAATTTCTACTTTTTAATTTGAATGAGGGACAAATTTGACATTTTCTATCTTATCAAATCTAATAATTGCACAACATCATAACGAGATAACAAGTACCTCGAGATATCACTTGTAGCTAATCTCTTGTAGCAAACTGAGTAATGCTACCACGTGTTAAATAACCCTTTTTTACATTATCCCACCTTATCACATACACGATAGCAAACGAGACCTGACAAGATGAGTTAATACCATGGAAGCCAAAAATGCTCACTGGTTTTGCAGAGGATCACCTTTAGCTGCCCCAAGAGCTATTGTAAGCCTGTGTTTGAATTCGAGCTTTTCCTGTGAAACCTGACCAGCACCTGTTTAAGACGGGTAAAATTGTCAAATGATACAAGAAATTAAGGCAAAAAAATCCAGAAAACTTAGAGCAGGAATTGATGAAATCAATTACCATATAAGTGAAGAGAAACACTTCCATTAGGTATATACTCATAGACAAGAATTTGTTGATCATTCTCCTGGCAATAGCCTATAAGAGTGACCAAATTTCGGTGTTGAATAGATGAAAGATATCGGACCTGATAAAAAATTAAACTCAAACTCAGTCTCAATCTATATAATTACTGAAAACTTAAAAACACTTAATAATAATACAACCTATGTCCCACAAAGATAGTCACACTTTGAGTTTTACACAAGCAATTAAACATAATTAAGGACACTTGAAAATTGGACATAACCTACAAATTTCCTTAAATGCCCTTAAAATGATAAAGATGATTAATCCTGAAGTACATTAAATACGGGGTATATAAAAAAATTACACTCTCCTAAAAGGAAAATGACTATAATTTAGGACTAACAAAAGGGAACATGTGACTATATTAAATTTGCTATCAATATGTGACAGTTTGGCATTCCATCAATCAAATAGCCTTGGTTTCAAACTCAACAAAGCAAAATGAAGAGCAGAAAAAGGTAAATATGAACGAGAACAATTTCAAGTTAATACTGAATAATGGCACCTTGATGGAATCTGCTATCTGCTAACTATATAATTTCATAGGTAATCAAGATACCTCATCAACAAACTCCTGACTGGGGGGGCCCAATCGCTTTTTTATTGCTACAATCATCCCATCATGAAGCAATCCTTTATACACTTCCCCAAATTTTCCTTGTCCTATCAAACTCTTGTCACTAAAACTCTTGGTTGCAGATAACAATTCATCAATCGCAAAAATCCTAGCATCTCGTACAGTAAACTCAATCCCACCACCTCTCCCGACTGCAAGATTGAATGTTTTCAGAGTCACATATTTGTAATAAATGTGGTTATAACTAATACACTTGTGCAAACATGTGTAATAATTTTTACCTTGAACAGATGGATCAGAAGAACCTGTGTCTGATGTTCTAGAAGCATTCCTATGTCGAAAAACGCAATACCAAATAACGATTACTAGAATCCCAACCAATGCCACACCTCCTGCAGCACCTCCTATAATTGCTGCAAGAGACTTTGACATTTGGGCTGGGATCCACTTTAGCTACGAAGTTTGTATAGGTTCAGAAAGGAACAAAATATCATACATGGAACCTGAAATAGCGAATATGCACAAGATTCGGTTACAAGAGTGCATTTGAATAATCGACAAACTACATTTATTGCTTATGGTGACAAAGAAAAGCTTTTTTGGAAACCACAGAACAGATTGCCCGAATATTATAACAGAAGTCTTGTTAAATTCCATAAAAGGAAAAGTTTTCTTGTGCATGCAAATGTGGATCATGCTTGCAGAATAAGGTGTTGAATATGATGCAAATATTTCAGAATTTGGCAACAAAATCAAAGAATCAATGCACAAAGAAAATTCGGAGAAGCAACATCAATGCCAGGAAAAGAATAAATTAAAATTCATTCTAACTAGTAGCAATGTGTGCATAAACTCAATAATCAGGAGTATTAGGAGCTACCTAACTTAAGATCACTGTGAAATGACCCTATTAAGCCGTAATTAAGAAGAAATTAACATAAGAATCAGCAAAGACCAAGCAAACATATACATATAATTCAAAGAAAATGGTTAACAATCACAGTCAGAAAAACTGAAAAAAAGAAAAGGCAGAAAATGTGGGGAATCCTCACCTAATTTCCAGAAAAACAAAGATCCCTCCCAATCCCAGCTCCAATTCAAATCGAATTTTCAAAGAGAAACAATTAACAGATCAAGAGAATTCCACCACATTCCTTAACCGAATTCCCAAAATGTAACAAGGAAGCAAGATTGGATCTACGGACTGATTAAGAACACCTTTAATTTGTCCTCTGTTCAAGTAATCAACATTGAGCCACTAAAAGCAGGCGTGAAACTCGGTAAAAAAAAAAGGATTATTCAGAATAAAATTACAATTTACGAAAAGGCAATGATTATAAGCAGAGTCATCATCAAGAATATTATCAGCGTCTGATAATGCCGACAGAAAGGGACCTCCCGCCGACAATAATTCACCCAAAAACCCCTGTACACAGAAACCAATTCAAATTCGCCATTAAAGCGAGCGAAAGAGACGCGAGAAAAGCAATTGTCGCAGAATTGGGAAAAAAACCGACATGAAGAAACAGAGATAGGGCCGAAGGAGTTGTAGAGAGAGAAGAAAATGGGGGAAGTAGTAGAGAAGAGAGAGAAATGAGAAGAAGGGGGGTTATAATTGTGTAGCTGTGTTGTTTGTATGGGTTGTAAAGTAGTAGAATGGGGTTGTCTGATTCTGTAACTTGGAGCGTTTTATTTTCGCTCTTCATTTTTCCCAAATCCCAATCCCAATCCCAAACCCTCTCTCTCTCATCGCCATTTTTCTTTTACACATTCACACCAGTATCTCTCTTCCCCCCCATGGTAATACCTGATTTTGTTTTCACTTTTACCAACTTTTGACAGCAAATTTGCAGGTAAAATTTCCTTATACAACGCATCGATACTTGATGATTCTACTAATTTTGTAATCAGGGTTTTGAATACAGCTTTGTTTCTTCAATCATTCATGGACTAAATTTGAACGCAATATCCAGATTCATGAAGATTCTAAATCAGAGTAACAATATTATGAAAGTATACAAATATTAGAGGCGGTAGATTATTTTGTATGTTGATATCAGCATAAAATATATGTTTGTTAATTATTTGTTAATAGTCGCACCTTAAATGAGAGTCGCCATGGAACGTCAACGAACTGTGGTTTTGATGACTTTCTTCACTTTGCAAGTGATTCTGAGATTATGAAATTTGACTAGTAATTTAAAGAAAAATATTTGCAAGAGCGTTGGTTCATCGTGCAATTTATATGTATTTTTATATGATTGTATTGATTATTTTATTAAAAGATTATTATTTTTGTTTTAGATTAGATTTTACATTGATTTGGATAGAAAAATTAATAAAATATTATTTTTTACTTTATTAAAGTGATAAAATAAATGTTATTTGGGTCAAATCAACTTTAGTTGTAAGGTTATGAGTTAAATGTATATAAAAAATAATGACATAGAGTGTAAATAAATGTATATTGTGTGGATGAGAATTATGAGTAAAGTTTTAATTTTTGAGTGTGAAAATTAATATGGAATCAAAAAAAAAGTGTGAAAATTGATGTGGGACAGATGAGAGTATTTGGTTTGTTAGTATCAATTATTTTTACTAAAAAATATTAATATATAATTGTACTAGACAATTGATGTACAAGTGACATTTATGTTGTTGGGGAATAAGTTGCACAGATCTATTCGGGGTGAATATTTAAAAACAAATTTAATTCTTATAATTATTACTACCATGAATTAATCCTATATTAATTCAAATAATAATCAACAACATATCATGATATAATTAATTCACTTAAATCCTACGACGCGAATTCTACGAGTTTACGTTAACGTCATTCTCTTTGGGATGACGGTGATAAAATTGATTAGACTAACAAAAAAACTTCCCAAGTAATAGTCTTGTTCGATTATCCGGTGGTAGGACACTTTTGAACAATTAACAAAAGGAAAATAAATTATGTTGAACCACCTTTTGTGGATTTCTTAATTTTTCCAAAGACATGGAATCAGACACTACTCACAATTGACGTTTTTTAAAAAAAATACAATTTATCGCGTTTCAAAATATTTGATATTTTATCGACGATGATATTTTTAGAAAAATCAATTTTTAAATGTATTGTTGGGAATGAAACATTCATCCCCTATTTATAGAGGGTGGTGGACGAAATTTTGGGTAAAAAATAATGTGGAAAAATCTTTTCGATCTCCAAGAAATCTTGAATATATCTCCTATATTCTTTTTTCCCATAATTATAATATTCCACAAAAAATCCCACTTTCTTTTTGTTATGGGATATTTTCAAAAAATATTAGGCAAGATTCCAAGATTTGGATCTTCTTGAATTTATGAGATATTCTTATATTTCAAAAAAATACATATCTTCCATAATATCTTTTCAAGAAAATCAAGAAAATCTTTTTCGCCCTTTATCTTTCAAAAATTTGAAATTTCCTTATAAATAACCAAGTGGGATATTTTTGAATTTAATGAGATAATCTTGTATTCCAAGAATACATATCTTCATTCCATAACAAAATTCAAAGAAAATCTTTCTCCCCACTTATCTATAAATTTAGAAAATAATTAGGAAAAATAAGCAATAATATTTATTTTATTTTAAACACCTTTTTTCAATTATTGGACTATATGTTGGGCTACTCGGGGGCCTTTAGGAGAATTAAGATTGGGACCTTCCAATGGATCTTGAATTATCAATATTGAGCCACAATATTATTCAAGCCCATAAATATTAATTAATCCCACTACATAATTAATATCAGACTATCTATCTTAACCCATATTATATCAATATGGCTCTTGTTATTATTTCCCGTGTTTAAGATTATCTAGCCCATTAATTAATTCAAGCCATTTGAAATAGCTTTTCCGTTAATTAATATCTTTTGTCCTTGGTCAAGGAAGCAGTTCAACATTATTATCCATAACCAAAGGAAACTAATTCCACTTGCAAGATTTTGTATGATAAAGCTTATGAACCTCCCAAGGGGGCAATCGAAACAAAGCGTGCTTGCATTAACGATTCTCAGTATTAAATCTTAAGAATCACATGTGACCAATAATATTGCCCAAGATAAAAAGTATTGAATCTCGTTGATTCTCTACCCATGATAAGTCAAAGCAATAGTTACCAATCCCACGTGATCCTATTTAAGGAACGAAGATTAAGAAATAACGAACCACCGAGGTCTAATTCTTCCTTGTTCGGATTCAAGAATTTATCCTCCCCAGAGGTCCTATTTAGTGCATCAGCCATGCACTAGTGTAATCTCTTGGTCAAGACAAGTCAATCTGAGCCTTACACTTCAACCTTTCACGATGGGTTGTTCATTTCCATCTAGGTCGTGAATGACGACTTTTTAACATGGATCGTTGATTTAATCTACGTGATCGGTATCACTAAATTAACTACAATGTAACACGACGATTTATTGAACAATTATGCAGAAAATATATGTAACATTCGATAATATTTAAAGCATCAGTGATAAACAATTTATTTCAGTAAATAAGTCCGAAATTCAATTTCGATTATACAAAGTAAAAGCATAATTTCCAGTATAATCCCAACATATGTTTGATTTGAAATTTGGTCAACAGAGATAAGTTTCCTCATCTCAATTACTTTTTTTAATTTTGCACATTTTATCATTCATTTAAATACATATTCACCTTTAATATACAATTGTATATTTATCAGGGATTAAATTTTTTGTAGTCCTGTAACTTTGCTTCGTTTTGAAATTGATCCCGTACATTTTGACTTTTTTATTTTGATCCTGTAAATTTTAAAAAAATTTGAAATTGGTCCTGTAAGTTTCTAAATTTTTTTAAATTGATTCTTTTCACCTGCTACAACAGGTTACAAAGCAGGTAACCGCTACATATGTAATTATTTTGTTATTCTCTTTAATTTTGAAGCGTCACTTGAACTTTTTTAATCATAATAATCTTAGCCAGATTTTTTATCGGGTTTAAAAATAATTTGTACATTAAAAGACAAAGCAAACCAGATCAGTTTATTGGGTCTAAACTAACCAAAAAATAAAAAAATAAATCACAATACGCAAAAAATCATTATTCCTACCTAAAAAAACTCGCAAAAAATCCGGACATAAAATCATTAGGATTAAAAAAGTTTAGGTGGTATTTCAAAATTAAAATAAAAAATAAAATAATTAGATAGATGGTTGTTACCTGATTGGTGACCTGCTATAGCAGGTGAAAGGACCAATTTCAAAAAAATTAAAAACTTACAGGACCAAAATCAAAAAGTCAAAACATATGGGACCAATTTCAAAACGATGCAAAGTTACAGGACTATAAAAAACTTAATCCATATCACTAATTTTCAATTACTCGCTCATTTATCTCTCCTATTTTTTTCAATTAATCACTATTACAACTAACTAACAGTAATAGAACAATATATCATCATTACTCAAAGGTATTGATTCAACATAAAGTTTCATCAATCTCCTACTACATTCAACACAAATCAAATAGAAATTTATTGCTCACATGATTTGTCTCATTCGCCTTCTTTCCTCATCTAAATGTGCTTCATAGACCTCCAGCTAAATTGAACGAGTTTAGATCCTCCGCAGTAACTTTGTCGTACAGTTCACTGCAGAGCCCTTAAATCAACAAACACGAACACAAGTGTGTGGGTGTATGTGTTAATCCAAGGGCTCTGCAGTAAACTACACGGTGCAGTTACTGCAGAGGACCATTTGTCCAAATCAAACACTTTATGTTTGGCTAGGGATGACATCATCCCTTAAAATAATTAGATTATCATTTTTCTTAAACTCACTTATTTTCTCTCATATTTTTTTCATTCTCACTTTTCTTAGTATTCTACTAATAAAATAAATTTATTTTGATTTGACATAAAATTTTATCTTTTCATACTTTTCCATATCTAAGCAAATACAATTTATTATTTTACTAGAGTTTTCTATCACTTTTATTTTTCATCTCTATCTCCATCCTCATCCTAATGAAATTTGACTTATCATCGTATTGAACGAGCACATCCAACTTTATATCTAAATATTCATTCACACTTATAAGCCACTTACACACTCATTTTCACACAATCTCATACAATTACATCATACTCCCATCACTCATTCTTTCTATTTTCTTTCACTCACCTCTATTTTTTCGTATCTCTCTTATATTTTTTTCTAGCTGAATCATTATCTCACTAACTAATAATAATAAAATAATATAATATTATTTTTTCTTTGACAAAAACTTGTATGCAATATTGCATACAAGTGATATGTGCAATTGAGTCTTTTTTTTTTCTCGCGGTCAGAGGAACTGGGTTTTACCGTTTTAGGGCAGATTGTTGATGGGTCAATGGGCTTCTTCATCTTCTTCCTCGCGCGTGCAGCCGGACGCGGCCAGATTTCCTCTTCTTCCTCTTTTCTTCTGGCGAATCTCATAGGCTTTCTTCTTCCTCGTTCGTGCCCTAATTTTCCTTTTTCGCTCCGATTATTGGATGAAACCAGGTCATTCAATTTGGATTTCGATGTGGATTCTACGAGAAGAAGAGAGAATATGTGTATGATGTTTGGATTACCCCTCAACACAAAGTGTGTGATGAAATTGAGATCCTTATTTTTTTTTTTTTCACGTTGTTCAGAATCTGTAATTTTGAATTTCAAGATTTTTTTTCACTTCTTTGGTTTTTTGTTCATGTAGTAACACTCTTTTTCTCATATGGTAACACTTTTTTTATTCATGTAGTAACACATCAAATTGTTCTTTAAATCTGTAATTCTGGATTGTAATTTCTTTTTCGCTTTATCTTGGTTTTTGTTCATGTGGTAACACGTTTTTTCTTCATATGGTAACACTTTTTTGTTCATGTAGTAACACATGTTTTTTTTAGTAATATGTAACATTGTTCATATATCTATGTGAATAATTATGTGTTACTATATGAATGTTACCATATGAACAATAATGTGTTACCATATGAACAATAATGTGTTACCATATGAACAATAATGTGTTACCATGTGACCCATGTTACGTTATGAATATTTATGTGTTACGATATGTTTAATTACGTGTTACGTAAAATATGAAATTTTTCAATATAACAATGTAGTAACACTTGTACATAAATGTAGTAACACACAAAAATTTGACAAAAAAAAAATAAAATCCAATATAACAATGTAGTAACACTCATATATAGATATAGTAGCACACTAAAAATTTTAAAAAATAAAATTATGTGTTCAGTAGGAATCGAACTTGCGAGCAAACACATTAATAGCAGACATAAACCAATGACCTACAACACACAATCAATAATGATATGCATCTGTTAATATATATCCACCCTATTCGCCCAACCCACAACCCTTCATTTGCCCTCCCGCCATACCAAGATGACCCGACCCGACCCGTGCGGCTAACCCGTGAATTTCAGTCTAAATTACTTTAATTATAATGTATTGCACATATCCATAGTGTGCAATATTTGACAAGAGAGTTTCTCCTTTTCTTTAGCATAAAACTCCATTCACCTCAACTTCTCTCTTCTTAATTAAATATAGATTTATTTACTCAATAAGTTATCATCATCCTCATTTTTCCATCTTATCTCATACACCAACACCTTAACCAAACATAGCATTGTGGAACGCTTAGTTCAAAAAATTCAATAAAAATAGTAATGAAAATGAGTATTAATAACTTCGATGGTTAATGAAAATGAAAAATATCAATTTACCTCAAAATAAATTATTCAGGACCCCACTTTGATTACCTATTTACCCTTCTATAATCATCTCTCTCTTCATCTCACTAGCTCCAATAATTTTTTTTCCCCTATACTGTTTTAAAATAATAACTTTTTTTAACAATATTATAACTATCATTTTCATTATAATTCACTAATAATAATTTTTTATGTATTCTTATTAATGAAATTGAAACAAACACCCATTGAATTACTAGTGATTCTGATTGCAATTCGTAGATCTCTTGGATATTTCTTTCAGTACCAATTACATATAATTTTAGTGTACAATATACAGCTCATTTGATAGCTCATTAAAGTTCATTCGTAACGTGCCACTATGTTTGTTATGTTTGGGCTCAAAATTGAACAAAGATATTTGATATTCAAAATGTTCGTTTTGATTTCCGATGAAAATATTGATTAAAATCGAACATTTCATCGGATTAATTGATAAAATATTAATTAAACTCGAGCATGATATAATAATAACTAATATAAATAATAATATTTTACGAATTTGGGCACGACTCGTTTAATTGTTAAATAAAATGTAAATTAAAAACTCAATAATACAGCGGTCAATGTATTGTAACGTAAAGAACCATCAATGATATATTTAATCTTAAATGCCGTACAAAACATATGAGTTGGGAGAACTAAAAGAGAGGCCAGTGTTATAAACTCTGTGGGGAGATGAAATTATTTATTATTATTAATAATAATAAAGTTGGGAGAACTAAAAGAGACACCAGTGTTAAAATAATTTATTATTTGTTGTTGTTCTGGTTGTGGTTGTGGTTGTGGTGGAAAGAAAACGTTTTTTGAAAAAATAAAAAGAATTATTTTAATATTATGGCAGAAGTAGGGCTGGAGAAAGTACTAAAAAATTTGGTATTATGTGTCCATTGAATTATAATTTTTTTTTGAACTGAATATTTTTAATATAATAAAAATATACAAAATTTTCGACATATGTTGAAATACAGAAAGAAAAATAAAATTGGTGTTTCGATATTTTATATTATTTCAAAACACATATCAATATTTTATGAAAATTTTGTCATTCTTTTTTCAAAATTAAGACTTAATGATTTAATGTGTTGTATTATGCAATACATTAAAAGACGTCAATCTAACATATTAAAGGGTGAAGTTTTAGTCTTATAAGATATAAAAGACAGAATCTCTCACATTTAGCCACATTAATTCTCAAATTCTATCTCATACTTTTAATTTATTTTTAATAAGATAATAATTTCATTTAATACATACCTTTTCTCAAGTATATTTTATCGCAATCTCAAAATAAATACACATTATTTCACTTTTCCAAATCTGAATTTTAATAGTTTGACCCGACTCAACCGTTTTTTATTTTAATTTTCTGAACATATATTTTATTTTAAAATCATCCAAACATACAAGTAAAACGTAAGTGTTGACGTTGACTTTATAAAAAATTCAACATTTGAGTATATATCAAAACCGAGTAAATATATATATGTTTTTTTTCCTGAAACGATTAACTGATCAAATCGATAACCTAATAATTTTTCTGATTCCATATCAAATTAATTAATAATAATAATAATTAATAATGCAGCAAGTATTAATTAAATTGGGTGTGAAAATGATGATAGCTTAAAGTGGTATGTATATATTCTGGCATCCCATTTTGTGCTACCAGCCAGCTATGTTGACATTGCTCCTACTCATTTCACAATCAATCATCTCTTTAATCAATTCTTAATTCTAATTTAAACAATTAATTAATTAAGCATCATCTTTAATTTTTTTTTAAATATCACAATTTTTTTTAATTTGGACAGACAAGCAAATTTTTTTTTTAAATATCAAATGCAAATTTTTCTATTTTTATATTTGTTTGATAAAAATATTAATTTGTTAGTGTTATTTTATTTTAATAAAAATATTATTTTTTTTTAAGAAAATTAACTATTTAAATACAGTGTAAATGAGTGTTATTTTTTTTTTATGTATTTTCCTTTATGGGGATTAAACATCGAAGTCATTTGGAATCTTGTACGCCACGCTCAATCAATATAAAATAGGGTGCTGCAGAAATAATATACTTAGCTTCAACCTGAAAATAAAAAAACATTTACATGAATATGATCTAAGTTTATCTATCTATAAATGTAAATTTTTTATTTTATTTTATATGAATGATGATAGTGGGCATATCATGGCGCCGTTTCATGATTCAGCTAATACATTGACTAATTATAATTGCCAAAAAAGATTCGCCCACCATGTTATCAAACTGAAACCCATATTTGCTAATTTAATTAAATGGCCATCTTTTATTCTTTCCAGCCTTTTTCCTAAAAAAAAAAAAGTAAAGGAAAAAAAAAAAATTAAGTTTGGATAATACACTATTATACTTAAATAGTTAAATGATATGAATATATGAAATGTGACTAAAACACAGGCAATGCCCACCTGTGTTTGTCCAAAGGCGACCCATTCCTCATTGTATTACATGTGTTTCATCAAGTATAGGAAAAACATGAACTATGTAATTTATCATTTCTTAGGTTTAGTTTGAAAATAAGGATAAGATTGTTAGCGTTGATATCATTGTTCGTGGTCAGCCGTGGAAAATAGGAATTTATTGTAATTCTTGGTACTATCGTACCATGAGTTGCAATTAATGATACCAGAAATTGTAATGAAACCCTACTTAACTTGGAGGTACAAGGTTCGATTCCTGAGAAAGATCTAAAACCCTAGGATCATGCTCAGGAAACACCCGTGAATTAACTAACCATGTTTTTAATCACCGAGAACAAAAATATATATAAATATAATAAAGTTATACTCCCTCCGTCTCAATCATAATGGTAAAATATCCCATATTTTTATCTCAATCATAATGGTAAAGTTACTTACACACTTTATTACTTTATCAATTTATCACATAAAATATTAATAAACAACATTTTCTACCCCCAATTACTCATACTTTATCACTTTATCATATAAAATACTAATAAACAAATCTTCCTACCCCACCACTTTATCACTTTATCACTATTCCACTAAATCCTTATGAACAGTAAAAATGTCATTATGATTGGGACAGAGGGAGTACTTTTTATGATTGTTTAATTTAAAGTAAAATTTCATACGCACCAATGCATGTTTAAAATATGTAATTTATTTTATAAAAATATAAAATTTATTTATACTAAAATATGTAATTGTACACCTAGTGCACAAAAGACCTGCCCTTAATTTAAAAAATTAGGATTGATGGATTAAAATCTTGAACGTTTGTGATGATATAAATTGACCATCATGAATTTCCATAATGTAAAAAAAGAGAAATTTTTCGTCGCAAAATGTAGTTTATTAATCGTTTTTAACTCTTCTTCATTTTATCTGGACAACTTAAGCTCATGACCACCATGGCCTAAATAATTGAATCGGTAAAGTAATATTGTTCAATGAAAACGAACTTATATTGGTTAAAAATGTCCATGCATTGGACAGTGCACTACACAAAACTTTGTCCATGTGAAATAATACCACCAAAAAGTAAATACACACATTGGTACCTCAGTTATAAAATTTTAATTTTGTCCAAACCACCAAAAAGAATTACAACCATTTGATGCAAATAAGAAAGTAACTCACTTTTCCACATTGATTGCTGCTTCAACAAAAGTTGCAAAATTTGTCCAATGTTCAACACCGATCTTCAAATTTCCTAATCACATTCTCAGAAGTCGGACCTTTATTATTTACAACATCTTTGTCTATTTTTCCCTTTCCTCAAAATTAATTTCACAACAAAAGATGAAGCTTTTTGAGCTTGATTTATACTCTATAATTACAAAATTATGAACATACATAATAGCTCCTAAAACTGCAAGATAATTGCAATAAATTATTGTTAAAGAAGAAAAGGGGGAGACATATATGTTGATTCATATCTCAAGTCAAATTAGGAATGCGATGGTTATCAGCAAATTCTCTTAATAAACGCTTAAGAAGTCTTCCCCCTTTGCCTTGCCTATGATTATTTATACCTCCACATTGTCCGCTCTCGAGATAATCTGAAGCTGCAGTAGCAAGAGCCTTTATCCAATTCGGCACTAAAGATTCGATTTCACCCGGTTTTAGGTACTCAGGAGGCAGCATCTGCAACTGCAAATACACTCGGCTTAAAATCATGAAAACTAGTCTATTAAGAGGCATGAGAAAGAGAGAGAGAAAGAGACTAACAGCTGAGCAAAGCCAGCGGTGTAAAATTTCCCAGCAAAGCACAGCTTTCCACTTTGTTCTTTCACTTAAACTGCACATTATAGCCAATTGTTGGAGGATTGTCGTGGATTTGTGAACCTGCAGGAGGCAAAACTATAGTTAATCCAAAATCTATATCTTTAGACCTTTAACCAAGCCTATCTTTCAAGAAAATTAGCAGCATGCAACCTTCTGACCACATCTTGATGATGTCGCACCCAAATCAAACAAAAGAGACTATACAGTGATGTTTGTTTTGGGTTTTAACTGATTTTTAATATCAGTTTTTGAAATCTAGGGGTCCTGATAAATGGTACGGTGTGTCTTTGTTTTGGGATTTTGAGTAGAGTGAGATTTAACTTTATGTCAAATGAATGTGTAAGAGCGAATGATGTATTATTATATTGTTGTTGGGTGTAATTGTAATGACTGGATGATGTGGGTTATGATTTAAATATATTGAAGTGTAAGGAGAGAGAATTAATTGTATTGGAAAGTGTGATAGTATGTTTATACATATTGTAGTGGTGTTTTATGACAGTGGATGCCAATGGAGATGCAGTTTCAGTAAATATTTTCCAGACAAATAAAAAATCAGAGCAGCAGATTTAGGTGCCTAGATAATAATTAGAAGGATTTGATGTTTACCCTAGACATCGCAGAGACACCAAGTAGAGCATAGACCAGATTCGAAATAAAACCCTCGCCGCTTAGAGATATGACCCTTATCACCATATCCTGAACAGAAGTTTCAGATGTAGAAGCCTCAGATTCTACCAAGATAGCAATGCTAACCTCCAAGAAGCCTGAAAAGGCTCATGAATAAGTTAAGAATGCAGTTGTAACATATTGCTGATAACTATCTGATGTATTCCATAAAAGAAAAGAGGGAATGGAATCAACAATGTGAAATTATTTGTTTTGATAGCTAATAGATATACCATAAAGACTACGAGGGCGTTTGCAAACTCAAGTAGAGGGGGCAAATTCACTTTTTTCTAAAGTTGTCCCCTCACAGCTTTTGAAAATTAAAAGTATTCATTAGTGGTTGCAAATACCTCTTAATTAACTCTACTCATCTCATTTGATATACCATTCAGAATGACTAGGTACACAAGTAACATAACCTTCTTAAAGGTTATTATCGTACTATCTGTCCCACCTCGTTTGGACCCGTTTCACAGTATTAAAAATTTACTATGTATATATATATACATAAAGTGTTACTATATGTTTCATACTTATTAGTATATATAGTATATAAAAAAAACAATAATTCAACTTCATAAATATATTTTATGTCAATATAATAGATAGTACAGCATGAAATATAATCCGATATTTCAACTAAAAATTTCTATTGATATCAGCATCTATAAAATGTGAAATTAAATTCATAAAGATACTTCTAATACCATTTATTTATTTTTTCAATAGAATTCTTAGAACTGGTGGTCCCGCCCTGCCTCATTCGGAGAATGGGCTGGGTT
The DNA here is from genome assembly GCA_037126765.1 of Stenogyne calaminthoides. Taxonomy (NCBI): domain Eukaryota; kingdom Viridiplantae; phylum Streptophyta; class Magnoliopsida; order Lamiales; family Lamiaceae; genus Stenogyne; species Stenogyne calaminthoides. Next base: position 27,700 of record JBBCBC010000136.1, read on the forward strand.
TGGGTCTTCTAGTATTCCCGGCCACCCCATCGACATCCCTAGGTATGTGTGTGTGTGGGGGGGGGGGGTGTCGCATAAATAACATCCAAGTTTTTAACGACACTTACAGTTCATATATGACATTGCTGATAAAGCTGCACCACGATGCAAAGCTGTACAACAAATTCCTGCCTTCTGCAAGGATACTTCGAAAAGGGAACCTGAGGCAGCTAATACTTCCTGAATGTAAATTATCAATTGTTTCAGTTGCACAAATTGACTAATCAGAATATAAAATACTTAATTCATTAGAAAGAAGACCTACAGTTATTAAAACATTTTATTAACATGATTATGAGCACCTTTGGACAATTGCGTGCATATGCAGATGAGAAATTTGTGTAGGCTTCAACCAGATCGGGTTCTTGATCACAGATATAGGATGAGGTAAGTGCCATTACTGATGCGGAAGAAGTAAATAGCTCGAATGTACTGATGAATAGTGGTCCATATTCTTCCTTGCTTCCAAATTCTTCAACAACGACTGAAGCTGGAAAAAACTAATGATAATGAGACCTAAAAGAATGGCAAACTGATATTTGACTCACTAAGAAGATCAACAAAAGGTGCTCAAAACATCCCACAAGGAGACACTTAGGGGGTGTTTGCCAAAAAATACGTTTTTGAGGAAGTGATTTAATTTGGTGATTGTGAGAACAATTGCTTAATAGTAAAAGTGGTACGTGTTTGCAAAAATATTGCAAAAGTTAGTCGAAGCTAGCAAAAGCATCAAATAGTCAATTTATAGATTATAGCTTTTGTTAGATTATTTAATCACTTGGAAGAGAAATAAAACACTAAAAAATGCTTTACTTATTGATTATAAGTCGCAAGAATCTTTTTGCAAACACCCCCCTTAGGATAACTCAACTGTACAAGCAGTTTATTAGCTGAAAAAGATTTAGAGGGTGTTTGCAAAAACTTATGGTTTTAAAGAAGTGATTAAAATTAGTGATTATGGGAAAAGCGATTAATAGTAGAAGTTGATATTGTTTGTAAAAAAATTCAAAAAAAAGTTGATAGTCTTTGCAAAAAAAGTTAAAAGTTTTAAAATAAGACTAATAAGCTACTAAAAGCACCCTCTTTGAAGCTTATAACTTATAGCTTATGAGAGCTACTAAAAGAGAAATAAAACACTCCAAATTGCTTTTGCACACAATTCTAAGTGACTATAATCACTTATAAGTTTTTGAAAACACCCCCTTAGATAAGATATATATCCTAACAACAGGTTCCATATTAATGTTTTCAAATAGAACAAACATAGTATTGACACTTCGAAATATAGGAAAATCAGAGCCCTCTTGTGACACATGGTGATAAGGTTCAGAATTATGAGGGATCATGCACAGCCTATGAGGATTTACTTCTGTTTTAAGTCAAACTGAAGTGCAAAGAAGTAAATTCAACAAATGGCAATAGCTTATAGAAGATATATGAATAGTTTTTGCGCTCAATCAATTATTACACTTGTAAAATGATTATTTTATTTCTCCAATCAATTATCATCAATTTTCAGATAAATTTCAATTAAATCAGCTCTGATCAATAAGGTGATATATTCTCTTCCCAAGTTATACTCGTTAAAGTTCTACGCAAACAATAACTCAGTAACTTGCAAACACAGAGACCACGAATCATAGATGTTTCACCTGTTCTCATGTAGCATTCATGATTTTGGAATTGTAAGAAATTGGTTGACATAGAGCCAAGCACCTTCGGCAATAATGGTCCAAAGTTCTGACCTGCATGCAATCAACCATTAATTATTATTTTTCCAAACAGTATAGGAAGGCTTAATCTTTCCCGGTGATTATAAATTATATTTTCTGATAACAGTGTGTTTCTACAGTCTATCATTCAGATTTTAACCCTATCTTATACGTGAAAATTAAACAGTTGCAATCACGAACTCAATGGTGTATGTATTTTAACATATTCTAAAGATTATCCATTAGTATAGGTTTCTTAGTGAAGACCATCAAGCTTTTCTGTCTTCATGTTTTTTAGCAACATGATAGGTCTTGGCTATGAAGGGTGTTGCCCTGGCCACAATATTTAAAAAAAAAAAAAAAAAAACATATAATGAAATTACTGAGACCTGATGCCCGAATTGCAAGTGTTAGAGCCCGGCAAGCAGCGGTCGCCAAGCTCACACTCTCAATGTGTTTGGACAAAAAGAGTTTCTCAAGCATTGGCCAGAACACCTCAAGTAAAGCAAGGATGGACTCATCAGGACCCAGACCTGTAGATAGATGTGATGCACAATAACTGAAAATGGTTCCAATCCTGCAACAATTTATCGAGTAGTTAAGCTAAAAAGACTAGGATTTTCATATACGGACCAATTTCTACAAGGATACACAATATGCTTTTCAACAAAATAGAGTAACAGTAACAAAGAGAAAAGAAGATGGAACTGCCAATCCTTGCTGGTACTGAAACCTAAATACAGATTAAAAAAAACCATTATTACAAGAAGCCTAACAGACAAGAATACAAGAGTGGTGACTTGTGGACTTCAATCCTAATATGTACATTAACATAGTGATGCTAAGTTAAATCCTCACGGCTATTTTCGATTTGGATTTAGTGGATTTTGAAATCTGGATATCATTCCTGATATATAATAATGATTTTTGTTTGCTTTTGGAGTTAAGAGGTGTAGGATTTAACTTTGTGTTAAATTGATGTATAAGAGTGTGTGATATTGTATTATTATTGTTGATTGTAATTATAATGATTGAATGATTGTGTAGTGATTAGTGTGTTTTATTGAAAGTTGTAAAAGTGAGAAAAAGTGTGAAAAGTTATATATAAAAAATGAGTGGGAATAAAAAATCATATTTGCATTAGTGGGTCATTGGGGAGAGTAATGGAAAAAAAAAAGGGTATTTTGTAAGGTTTATAAAACTTTATAGATATTTATAGGGGTGGATGTATTAGGTTTTTAACTGGATTTCAAATCTCAATATAGAATTGGATTTAGATTTCGAAATCTCAAATCCAGTTTTGTAATCCCAAATCAAACATGCCCTAGGATTTTTAGAACAGTCATACAAGGACCCAGTCAAAACCTTAATCTAAGAACCTGCTAACTGGCTTAAAAACACATGAATCCGTATTTAGTAAGTGCTACCAAAGGTATAAACCACTCGTAGCTCCAATATCAAGTTCAGCTATTATATGTCATGCTAGATGAACAAATGAACTTATAAACTAAAAACTACGAATAAGCATAAAGAGAGCAAGATCAAACCTATGCAGCCCTCTTCCAGCTGAGTTGATTACTTCAATATAACTAGATGGATTGCTCTTCAAAGCATGCCCATGATCATCGTCAATCTGAACAAGTGAGGAAGAACCTTTTAGTAACTTCACATTTGCAAGACTTGAATTAAAAATACAAAATAAGTCTGCATATTGAGTAGTTCTCTTGCTCAACCATTGGCAAAATTAAAATTATTCAGCCAAAAATTATGTCTAGTTTATCAAAATAAATGGAAGATTAATCAGCTTCCACTCAGCAAGTACATATTCATAATTCAACAACTCTCCAAAAAGGGATCATGGTCAAGAAGAGTGGTACGCCTTGGATTCAATGGTCCTAGTATAGTATTCAGCGAAAAATATGTCTAGTTTATAAAAAATTATGCAAGTTCACATGGAAAATGAAGAACTATAGCAGTGGCATATTAGAGGAGCCTGCTCAGGACAAGATTGCATTTGTATATTATAAAACATGTGTCAGAAGCTACTTACATGATTCTAAATGTTGTATTATCACTATAGTACAGCTGAAAATATTAGTTCAAATCACAGGTAAAGTTGGAAAACTAAAAACAGAAAGACAACTAGGCAAGCTGAATAAGCAGTAAATAATCTGAGTGCAGATGCTTCACTAGGAAATGGAGAAAACAAAAGGTCATACATAATATGCAAACTGAACTTGAAGGAATTTTTAAGTAGACGCCTTAAAACAAAAAAAAAAAAAATGAATACTTACAAGCTTTCCAACAGTGTCAAAAGTAGGAGACAGCAATCTAGCAAACATGTTATTCATCAGCATCTTGTCAGGGACAGAGAAAAATATCAGAGTGATGGCACCAACTACTTCATCCTCATCCTCCAAGGGCAACTTCCTCTCTTCCAAACCCTAACAGCAATTTCGGTTGATTATTATGATTACTACACTAGAAATATACATATCTGCTGGCACAAAAACAGTGTGATTTAGACATAGACATTCCTATTATCATACTGCTTTCAGTTTGCTGGAGAATGGTATTGAGATATATTCTTACTTTTCAACATACATTCTGGATTTTATTTTCCTGAATATTTTAAGCATGCACTTAACAGACTCAATAAAAATATGTTTAATTAAATTGGAGGCAATGGCTTAAGTTTCAGGTCTCTCTAAAAATTAACACTCTCCAGACTAAGAGTCTTAAGATTACAATAATGGCACTCATCATATTGTAAACAATTGCATTTATTAATTATCCATAACCTTACCTCCCCTATCCAGATTAAGATTTCCAAATTGGAAGGTTCATGCATCATTGGAGCAGCTTCTTCACAAAATTTGCGAAAAACCAAAGCACAAGCACTTGCGCAAAAGGGTTGACGAATCCCAGCACCAAAATATAATCTGAAAAGGAAGGTCAAACACAAGCTTTCATAGCAATACCATGCCTTATTCTCACAGAGAATGGGCACATCACATGTGAAAACATGCCTGGGCAAATTCAGCAATGCCCTATAGAATAGAAATAGCAAGTGAGGAAGCATTTACATCAACGGTCTAATGTCAGGTTGACAAGCTGAGATCCACTTAGCATAGGAACCAATGACATCGGCAAGTGATTTGTACACCTGGGAATGAAAGAATTCAAGATTGCTATATTAGATAAGGTCTAATGTGATAATGGTCACTCAAAACTTGGCTGAAGAAGAGACATTGATCTGTTTGGATCAAGACAGTTGACCTCACCATTAGAAAGAACATTAGAATATAAAAAAGATGCTAAACAATTAACAGAAAACTTACAAGGCACATAAATCCCCTGATATCAGCAGGCGCCTTACAGGACAAGATAACCACCAATTGCATTATAATGGAGATATCAAAACGATGTCCCTCCTTAAGAACAACTTCAGCAACCTAAAAAGATCATATAAGAAATCAATCAATAAATAGAAATTGACTAAAAAATATAAAGGGGGTCCAATATTATGCCGGTGACGGTTTAGGTATAAGAAAAGAAAACCTATACAGACACTTCATAGTGTACTCACCGCATTAAGCATGAATAATTTGGCCTCGACCTCTTTCCAAGGGATTTGCATGCTGGAAGGTATCCAATCCCCAAGGAAAATCTAATAATAGCAGGGAGGGAAGTTAGAACAAAGATAAGGTAAAACTAACTAATCTTAGGAATCACACTTTGAGCTTAGACTTGCATTTTGCTTCATGTACTATATAGCAAGATGAAGACAAACAAAGGAATATCATCAAATCAATTGTTCCCTATTATAGTAAGGGATGACATAGCGATTACTAAACAAGTTTTTTATTAGTATTTGAAATGATAAAGTAATTTTTAAAAAGACATATAATATATGAGAGATAGATCTATCATACCCCTCCTTAAAAGTCACTTTATTATTTCAAATACTTCATCATCCTGGGACTACATCTTGATTTCCAACCTTGGGAGAATGCATGATCTTTTTTCCCTTTGAGTGGCTACTTAGGCGATAATGGATGAATGTTGTTCAATTGTATTATTTCGTACTAAATCAGTCCACGGTTGGTTAATACAAGATTATTGAGATAAAGGAGAGTTTGCAAGCCAGTTCATTTCCTTTCTTTTTGAATTGCTCTTGTTTGTTTTTGTAACTCAATTAGTTCCTTCTGTTTTGACTTTAGGAAATATCCCCAATCAAACTTCCATGTTCTCATGTCAAATATGGGAATTGGTAAGATGGACCAAATAAGCCAAAATATATTTTTAGGATAAAGGAACATATCACACGATCATTCCCCCTAAATCACGCCCTGTGATATAAAAGACAACTCACATATGTCTCTCCAAGAGAATTTAAGAAAGTCAGTCCCTCTTAAGGTTCTTATTCAAACCAGATAGTCCATCCCTTGTTTGGGCAGCTAAGGAAAAGGAAATGATAACTGCAGCCTGAATTGATATCTCAACAGTACGACCAAATACTCCAATCCTGTCCCCAGAAAATTTTGATCATGGAAATGGAACAAAAAAAATCGATGGATTTGGTAAGTTTCCGAGAGTTTGGTTTCAGTTTTGTTCAAGATATATTTATTCTGGTTTTGTCAAAAAAAACCAATTTGAAATGAATGGATCCCCAATCCCTAATGACAATTGAAACCTCTCCAGCATCACAACTTCTATATCAGGACTTGAACCAACTACCTAACAGTTATCAGCTTATAAACTCACTTCATCTAAGCCAGTGGCAACAACCTAAGTAGCTGAGCATGAACATGCAAAAAAAGACATATCTTCATACAATCAAGAACCTTTTTTTTTTTTTTTTTTTTTTTTGACAGGATACAATCAAGAACTTAACTATGCCTGTTTTGTTTAGATATGCTTGCATGCTCAAATTTCCATAATCAACACAAGTTGATATCACCAAAAAGGGTTAATGTTGTAGAATGGGAGCAGTCATTACCTTCTGAATAAATACAGCAGACCCTAAAATCTGACAAACATCCACCAAAGGTTCCACCAAGTTTATCCTAAATTGTTCAAGGCCATTGGGCAGGTCAATGGTCTTTCCATTGTCATTGTGTGTGATGTCAACAACCTGGAAAGACATGAGTCAATCTTAAGAGAGAGAAGAAATTAAGAAGATAAAAAACCAACCACATCATAGCTTACAAAATGGATTATAACATTGAAAATTACTGGGTAAAATCTCAGTCTATGATTTTTATATTGAAATTATGTTATAATCACCAAAAGGTTCATACACATAAACACTGACCTGAACACATGACAGAAGTGCATCAACCAATGCTGAAAAAATAGGAACAAAGCATTCTGCCAACTTCTTCCTATATTCAGCACTTTCTAGCCCAAGAATGTACCTAGAAATGCTACACCTGGTATGTCGAGAACAGAACAAGTGTATATTATAAGACGTTAGATATAAAACAAATGATAACAGTTGTATAATGATTCTTTAGCCATTTTAAGTGAACACAAAAATTAATTTAGGGTACCAAAATTGCAAGGTTGAGTCTGCAATTTCCCAATCTTCACTTGGAAATGCTACGCAACTGTCAATATACAAGATATGTTAAATAAATTGAAAAATTCAATGTCCTTTAATTCTAAAATGGATGTGATATTAGAGAATCGTCAAACACGAGAAAGCTGACCTCAAGACAGCATCTGCCAGTACAAGTGCTTCAGTGTTTGAATCCACAATCACAAAGGGTGCCTAATATACAAATGAAAGGTTCATTGATCCAACTGTTAACCGGAAAAAGAAAGAAGGAAAAAAAAGACACATGATATATTTAACAATTGTAACTGTCTAATAATGTAGCAAGAGAAAAAGTAGAAAGAGCCAATGCCATGTACAAGTGCAAATTTAGATACTCACAGCTTGACCAATTTCTGACATCAAGCATGCTAGTCCTCCAATCATTTTCTCATCTCCACTTTTAAGAGCAGGATGAAGAAGTGCTTCCTTGAGACATCCAATCTGGCTTAGTAAAACCTGAGGCAGCCCCTAATAGAGCAAATCCAAAATGAAGTTTTGAGATTTAATAGTTTTCAGTCGGGAACAACTACAAACCTCATAAGCAACATAAAATTAAGAGGGCATTTTGCCTAATCTTGTACGACAAAGAGCTAGATTTTATCTTCTTTTAACACGCCCAGGCTTATTCAGACTCAAATTTAATACTTAGAAGATAGAAACTAGCTCTTTGTCATACAGGAGAAGTGAAGGACAAGTGGTTTCCTGTTTATATTTTTTAGATCAGATCTTGAAAAATGCAACACCTTGAATCTCGAAAGGGACTTTTTTTAAGGAGAAGTGTAAGTTTTGAAAGGCATCTGCCGATATCTGTTTTTTATTTTTGTATAAGAAACAGAGATTTATTGCTAGGAATAATAAGGGATCCCTAGAGATTACAAAGCATAGCAATTACAAGAAACAATGCAGAGAGGCTGTTCTAAAACATTATAAATCAAAAGACCAATTTCTAGCAAAATCTGACAAACACAAACCCTTAAATATATTGTGACTCAACGACCATAAAGCAACGGGTTTTACCTCATGTCGACTCACTAGCTCAACCAGAACTTCTACAGCCAGATCAAATGAAGATGCAACCTATTAATATTTTAAAAAAAAGGGGGAAGAAAATGTTTTATACATATCATTCTCTAGGAATCTTAGATCAACATCTTAAGTAGAAAACCAATACCTGCAAGGAACTGAAAACAAAGTTAAAAAGTGGGTGTGAAGGCAGAGAGCCCGGAGGAATCTCCAAAAAGCACCCAGCTCGAACCTAAGCACATGGAAGTAACTTGAAATGAAAAGGAGATACTTCAGCAGACAACATTAAAGGAAGCAAAAGCAAATGCACAGTAAAACATGCTTTATGAGACCAATTGCATATAAAGAAACAGCAGAGAGATAGATACCAGTTTTCCATTAATACTTAAGGCTGGTAAGGAACTTTTGATTACCAAATAAAATTACGGCTACTTTGTTTGTTACTATGGAGAGACTTTTTCTTATTTTTTTGTATAATAATTAATAGACCAAATCGAAAGGACGCGTGTATTTGTAGGAGTTGGCAGGATTAAGTAACTTTCTACCAACCTGGCTATAACCAACAACACTTGCATATCCCAATACCAAACATACTCATAAGTTCCATATTTATGATTCTGTGAGATTAAAGAGTCAGTGGTACATTGGTTACTCCAACAATACTTGACTAAGATTAATTGCTACCGTGTTTACATCTGGAAAACCAGAAGTTGGTATATACATTTTCTTACCCAACTTAGCAAGCAACGCAATATCTTTCTGCTCCTATCATTGGGTTGAGCATGGTTGCCAAATCCCTCACTAATTTGCTGCATTAGGAACTCAAGCACCTTAGGAGTATGTGCAAGAAGCTGCGCTACCAAAAATTACATTCTATTGTAAGTTGATGATGTAAAACAATGACAATATGATGAAAAATGCAGTTGCAATCAGAAAGCAAAACCTCTTCGCAATACTCGAAACGCCGAGCAGGAGTTACGCGAGAATCACTGTGTTCATCTTCAATAATTTCAGGCAAGACTGTCAGCATCTCTAAAACAGCATAGTTTCCATTATCTTGGCTCTGTAAATTCTGCAGGCTATTGAAAAGATTCTCTACAGGCTTTCCATGCTCGACAGCATGAAGTACAAGCGTGGAGATTGCAAGACAGATTTGGGTTAAGAGCTGCTCCAATGAAAAAGAAAGAATTTTTTAGCAACTACTTGTTCATAAATAACAATCAACAGTGTAAAAAAGCTGAACATTAATAAATTAATTAAAAATCACACTCAAAGGAACCACCACTCACCTGAGGAGGACCTGAAGTAAATCTTTTAGCAGCTACAATAAGACCATTTAACAGAGCATCCTTCAGTCCAACATGCAAATTATACCCCTCATTTTGGATCTTCAGAGAAAGAAAAAAAAAAGTCGATGAAAAACAAACTCGTTAGTAAGTAAATTCAAATAGAGTGTCTAAACTAGGGCTAGGTTAAAAGCACCAGAAAAGCGATGCAACACTATGCCTAAAATTCGATTGAGAAGTAAAACAGGAGCTTAAGAGAAAGACCTTCCGCTTAAGAATCTGGGCGGCGAAAAACTCCACCTCGAAATCGGCGGTAAATTGGTGGTGTTGCCGGTGGTCGGAGACGAGAATGGAGGTGGCAATCTCCCAAGCAGCTTGAGTCTGTTGGAAATGAACGAGCCATTGATTCGCAGCGACGCGGTTGCAGGATTGGGTATCGTGATTCAGAACGTGGACGGCTTGCGCGACCTTGATGTGGTGTTCCATGGAATTCATTCGTTCGTTCAAATTTTAAAGGAGTCGATTGAGCTCACAGCGCACACGCTGGAGGGGCGCCCGCCCCCCTTTCCTCCATTAGCTCTCTGATTTGAGCTGATCAGATGGTAGACAGCAGTCCAAGTATGAACGCCCAATTCGGCTTTTATATACAGTAGCATTGCCCCTTTTGGGGATGCTTAATCAACCCTTAGTTATGGTAAAATTGTAATTAAAGCGGGCTAATTAAAACATTTGTGATTAACTATTTTGGTAAACTACATTAGATTCTTTTGTTACTTGTTATACTTGTGAAATCCATCTTCATTAGTCTTGCATAATATCATATCACTAGTTTAATGCCAGTGTGTTATACGGTTATTTAATTAAAAAATGCAATATTCCCATCTTTGATAATATAAATATATGCATAAATACATTAAATATAAAATAATAATTGTTTAATGTCAAACATTAATCATCCCTTTAAATATGAATTTAAAACCTGCAAATTAAAACAAAATAAACTGATTAAGGAAAAAAATTAAAAAATTCAAACAACGTTTGAAAAATATATTAATATATTAATTAATATGTATTAATAAAAAAATAAAAATGAATGAATTATAATATAAAATATTTTTTTACATAAAATAAATTAAGATATACATAAGAAAAATAATAAAAATAAATTTAATCATTAAATAATTAATAATTAAATATAATTCACATTAACATAAAATACATTTGGATGGAATATTTTACTTTTATTAAATTAAGTCAAAATAAATATTAAGCAAATAAAAATAAATGAAGTATATAATAAAATTAAATAAATAAAATATAAAATAATAAATATTAATTTCACATTTAATTACATTCACACATATTTTAAATATCAAAATAATTAGAAAATAATTATATTGTGACATGTCATCATTGTCTATAAATAAAAAATCATTTTGTACTTTTCACATAATTCTCATTTCTTAATTAGATTTAATCATCAAAATGCACAATAATGTGATTATAAAAATTATAAATTTTATATTAGTTGGTTGAGGATGTTTTCAAAATCGATGTAGGATAAAATATTTAGACATAAAATAAAAGGTTATTACAAAAATAATGCTCAATAAAATAAATATTCAAGATATTTGAAAAATTTAAAGATTAATTTAGTTTATAAGTAACATAAATATAATCTAAGATGTCATGTTCAAATTTTAGTTATTTTTTTTTTTTATTAAACTACATATTAAAATGTCACATGGATGGCGGTGTATTATTAAAAAACCAAAAAAAAAAAAAGACATCAGTGTTTCTTTGAAAAAATATTAATATTTAAAAATCCAAATTAACGCCTAGCAAACAAATACACATCATTCAAATTATGTCATAAGACTCAAAACATCATCTGGGGGTGTTTTTAAACTCTCAATTAGTATAGAGAGGGATTATTTTTTGAGATTGCAAACACCCTCTTAATTTAATGAAAAAGTTTTTACTCTAAATTAATTGTTTACGCAGTTTGATTTATATTATTAACTTATAATTTATTTACCCCATTAAAATATGTACCATTTTTACTATAAATTGTATGACATGGCCAAAATATGAAAATTTAATATTATAGCAATCAATGTGTGTCCATTTAATATGAGTCGAGGTTTACCAACCGGACCAATTAAATATTCTTAAAGTGTGTAAAAAAAAAAAATCAATTTTTTTATTCTTGAAAAAGTTTGACAAAGATACCAACTCTATTTTGAGAGAGTGTAGCTGATATTGTTGAACGAAAACGGCTAATGTAAATTGACTAATATACATTTTTATTAAAATATTGATACCTTTTAAAATGCATAGATTGGTGGAAGTATTTGTCGTGTTTTATTTTAAAAAGTTAAGTATTGAACAAAATATTTGGATTGGACGAACTTGTTTATCAAGAAGAAAATAAAAAATAGTCATGTAATTTTGTCTGTGTTTATAAATAATCATGTATGTTTTATTGTTATCGATTTAGGTGCGTTTATCGATTTTTTTTGAAAAATTACTAAAAATGGCTAGAAATTTATTGTTATTTGTTTGAATTATTCGCTCAATAGGTATTGAGATGACATTATTGATTGACATCTCGGAAAAATTTAATCAAACCCCAACCTCACCGTAAATAATTTGAAGTTTGTTACGAAAATGGACAAAATTCATGATTTTGTAATGGGTGTATGTGATCATGAACATGAGAATGAAGTTCTGTTAATTGCTTATGGTAATATGAAATATGAAATTGATTAAGTTTTTTTTTTTTATGAAAGACGTTTCAAATTAGAGTGGTGGAAATCATCAATGCGACTATAATAAAAAAATTAAGGCAATTTTCCAACCAAAATTATAACATTTTCAGCAAAAATAATCAAGATTGACACAAAAATACTAAAATTGGTAAAGTAAAAGGATTTAAGTTATTTAATGATAACTCAAATAAAATTAATGTTAAGATTATTTACCATTTTCTTAAAGGGTGTTATATGTATTCAGGAGAAGAATTCTTCCTATTCATGAGAAATGGAGATATTTTAAAATGGTTCTTCTAGTTATATTGAAAGCAGTCAGCAAGTTTGGATGATGATATGATATAATTATTTTTCTATATTAATAGTTAAATTAGATGGTGCAGTTAAACAATCTTACATCTGTTCCTGTAATAACTTTGATTGAATGAGATGTCATAAATTTAAAAATTGTCAATGCAATTCTATATCAATGACTTGGTCTTTTCACAATATCAAATTAGTATATGGGGTTTTGCAAAAAATATCCTCTTGAATAAACGATTGAAAAATTACAAAGAATCTTGTTACTTTAAAAAATTGATTAATAGTTAAAAGTTTGTTCTTCGGTGTTTGTAAAAAAAAAATCAAAAAAAATCATCTTTTTATATTGCTTTTGCCTTTACAAAAAATTAAATAATATTTCAAAAAAAATGCTTCTAAGCCCCTATATTCAACTTTCAAGGATAAATTTGCACTTTCCTTCCACAAGAGATTTTATTTAATTAATAAAAAACTCCTTCAATATATTCATTCTAGTTGTATAGGAAGCGATTATATCAGTGGATTATTTTTTTTGCAAATACCCCCTATATCAAGGAGTTGATCTCCCATAAACCAATTATATGTCATGAGTTTAAATTATTTGACTCATTTAATTTATTCAAACACATTTTTTTTAATCCACTAAATTTATCTCCTATACAAATTCAAATGAACATGAATAAAAAACAAGTTTCATTGCATAATTTGTCCTATATCTACCCTAGGGTTGACTTAATTGATGGCATGCCAAGATATGCAAATTAAATAGAACAATCAGTGTGTGTCCATTTAATATGACTCGCGGTTTACCAACCGCACCAATTAAACCGCCCCTCCTTTTGGCGTGTAGATTTGACGGTTGAGAAAGCAAGCGAAAGTGACGCCAAATTCGAAAGATCTCAAAATCAAAATCCCGGATTTTTATCGCTGTACCATTCCTCAATCCGCGGATTATGATTCCTCAATCCGTCATCATCTTCTTCACCCTTGCCGATTGACTCTGAGGTAAAATCAGTAATCGACCAAGTATCTACTGAATTCTGCATTTGCATAACATTATCTATTTTGTTTGAAGCATGGTCAAGAAAGAGGATTGTTCATAGATTTTATTTGCGTTTATCGCCATTTTGTTTGTTTGTTTGTTTGTTTGATTTTTAATCGCTGTTCATTCTCCATTGACGTTTGTTTGCTTTTTATTCGCTCAGTTTTGTTGCGTGGTTGACATCTCGTCACCATCCATCAAATTTCTTTCACCATTCTTTACTTTCGTGTGTACCAATTTTTTGAAATAGATTGTAGCGATTGAGGTTTTTGCGGTGGTGGATGTATGTGTAAATACGGATTTAGAATTTGAACATGAGAATGCAGTTCTAGTTAATTGCTTATGGAACTGAATGGTTTATGGTTTAGAGATCATAATTAAGTCGAGAACATTTTAGCGTTTAGCTATAACATTCTTGATAGTTTCGGGTTGATTGCCCCCTCCCACTGACCCCTGCAAGCTATACAAACATACCCCTCCTCTTATTTATGGATACAATTTCTTATTATTTTTTGGAGATATATTCTTAGAGGCAAAGGAGCGTCTTCTAGGCAGGATTTGATTGATTACAGCCATTGACATAGACTAGAATCAATGTTAAGTTTTATGTTCCTTTGTTCTTAATGTGTTATTTGACTTCAGGAGAAGAATTCTTCCTATTCGATGAGAAATGGAGATACTTTAAATGACGGTTCTTCTAGTTCCACTTCTATGAGCAGTCAGCAAGATGTGGATGATGATAAGATGATTGCTCTTGTACTGTCTGAAGAATATGCTAAATTAGATGGTGCAGTTGGACGACGCCTATCCAATCTTGCACCTGTTCCTGTAAGAAGCTTTGATCATGAATGAGATGTCATAAATTTACTTTTAATTGTCAATACAATTCTATATCAATGACTTGGTCTTGGTTCACTCTTTTAACTGTAATTTATACGGCCATTATATTGTTCAGATACGAATAGAAATGTCCAGTTCTGAGAATTTGTTTCCTTTGAAACTGAGACTACAAAGAATCTCGTAACTTTAAAGAGATTCAAATACCGAATGTGGGTTTTATGTTTTCTTTCTTTTGTTCCTTTTCCGTAAAAAATATAATCATCTGGTATCATCTTTTTATATTGCTTTGTGCCTTTACAGTGGAATAAATAAATCTGTTCATTTTGGTTTACTTCTGTGCTCCATGCATTTTCAGCACGTTCCAAGGATAAATTTGCACTTTCCTTCCACAAGTGACTCAAGTTTAGATTATCAACGTCTCCTTCAGAGGTATACTCATTGTAGTTGTAGAGGAATTACCTTATATCAGTGGATTATTTAAGTTATTTAAGCACTATCTTTCTTTGTTTCTATGTATGGAAGATGACTGTATTGAAAGGACTTTTGTGTTTGAGTATGGTTGAGTCAATCTCATTCATTGAAGCATAATACAATCGACTCTATGGTCTTCGATAGTATGATGACTTGCACAAATTGAATGGGTGCATACTTATTTGTCGATAAGAGTTAAAACTCATATAGCTTCAATAACTATTAGCTCTTGTAACTAAAAGACTTGATCGTGGTTGCTGGTTGAGCTAGTTGGTGTCTGTTAACGTTATTGCTTGTATATGATTAGATCAACCACGAGGAACTCAAATATTTTGGCGTGCTTGAGATTGAGAAGATATATATGTATTTGAAATTATGAAAACATACAACATTTGGAATGCTTCACCATCATTTTCCTCGATTTAAATGAAGGCTCTTGGCAAAGTCACGTGATTTATTATAGAATTTAGAAATGTGAAGTTTTGTATCACGATTATTATTGTCACCTCTCTTCTTGCTCCTTAATATCATTTCGGTCAGAATCTATAAAAAAATAGATATATTAATCACGAGGTTTAAGTTTCACAGTATGAATATTTACTAGAAAATAATTTTACCTTTTAATATTCAAGAAAGAAGGCAACTTTTTATTTATGTGTTCAGGGTAAATGTTTATGGTTTATATGAAGTGAAGGTCTCCGGAGATGGAAATTGTCAGGTTTGTTCAACTCTTTACTCTTTAGCCAGATTAGATTTTTTGTCTTTTATTATTGACTTCCTTTTCCTCTAGTTCCGTGCTCTTTCAGATCAGATATATAGATCTCCCGAGTACCACAAGCATGTGCGCAAAGAGATTGTGAAGCAGGTTTGTACAATGGTTACATTAATTTGTGGTTTTAAATAGAGAACCAGGTTTCTATGTTTGAGTTGTAGGGATTTCAGGCCACTTCAGTTGGTTTTCATGTATGTTTTCTGTTTGTTAACTCGTATGGTGATGTCCATTTTTATCCTATTACTACAGGCGTTTTTAAAAAAATGCAAATAATTCTCTACATCAGTTGCACTATTAAATGGTATTAGTTGGCCCTGTAAAAAAAAAAAAAAAAGGTATTAGTTGGTGAGTATTAGTTGATGTGCATGGTACACCCAACTGTAACTCACATAAATTGTGGAAATAAAAATCGAGATATTTTGGCACACGACACTTTTTCTTTGTCCAATTTCTAACAAGGCATCTTATAAAATTTGATGCTGTGGTATCTATCACCCTGATCAGTTTTGCTTTGTCACAGCTTTCAGGCCATTCTAATGAATAGATCATGAACTACGAGATATGGAGTACTAAGATTGCCACATAATTCTGACACTCTAATGTCCAGTTATAACTAACTACTACGGGGACAACATCCTTAATTACCATTTATTGATGGATTAGTACCTGTATCAGTAAATGTAATAATGCTTTCATTTAAACAAAGAGGCATATAGAAGCATCAACTAGCTTTTTTTTTACTCCATGCCCACTATGTTCTTTAATTTGCGTTAGCTACCTTCCATATTTCGCTTAATGCCTTCTGATAACATTTCAGTGATTTATTATTGTAATGAGTTTTGATTTCTCATGATACAATCTAATAATTTAATGCCCTTCGTGATCTCTAACTACCTTTCAAAGGCTGCTACTTTTCTTAATCAATGTCGTCGTTGTAGGAGTTTATTTCCTAACAGTCTGTGATTTTCAAAAAGCTTGCAGAAAATTTACTGGATTTCAGTAGTAATTTTATGGTTTTTAGCAATTTCTTTTGTTTGCTAGTTCAGAATACTAAAAAGAATTTGTTAGAAGTCTCCAGGTGTGTGCTCATATAGTTTCATGTTTCTTTAACAGCTTAAAGATAACCGTGCTTCTTATGAAGCTTATGTACCCATGAAGTTCAAACACTATTACAAGAAAATGGCTAAGTAGGCACTTTTATTTCCACTTCAATTCTAGCGTATTTCTAACTATATATTATGTGCTTCTGAAATTTGCCTCTGTTTAATGGCATTTTAGGTCAGGTGAATGGGGGGACCATGTTACACTACAAGCAGCAGCTGATAAAGTAGATTACTCTTAATGCCAGTAATTTTTATTTTCAATTTGATATTTAATTTTTTCCTTTATGGACATTAATCTTGGCTATGTTGAAGAAAAAATGATCTTATTAAAATGACCTGCTAATAAATTTTTCAAGCTGCTGCTGCTGTTTGCTTGAATCTTGAGTATAAGGCAAAAGGGGAAATATGAAACTTATCTGTGACGAGAGGAAGCAATAATTTTTGTGCTTAGTGCAGGGGTTTTCACCTTTCTTATAAGTGTAACTAAATAAGAGAATATCTGGACAGTTTTCTCAAAATACGCACCTGACATTTTCTAACTTTAGTTAGACAACTGCAATCCATCGTAAGAGTTCAATAGTCTTGGGACTTCTCTTTTGACAATTCTATTTATTTTCTTTATTTATTTATGAGCTCTTTCATATATTATTGAGATATCTGCAAAGTGTGCAAAGATTGTAAAGTCTTTGAATATGCAAGACTATGTATAGTGTCAAGAGTTTGAAAACCTTTCTATGTGACTGTAGATGGACCATTTGTATTTAGTTTTTGTTTATTCTTTATGCTAAATAACAATTTTCTGTGTGAATTGCTGGAGCAACTGATATCTCTCATATTGCTTAGCAACAATCTCATGTATGATCGTTGTTATGTAGTTTGCAGCGAAGATCTGTCTATTGACATCATTCAGAGATACTTGTTTTATCGAAATTGTTCCACAGCATCAGGCCCCAGCTCGAGGTATAAAATAGTTGCTCTAGTGATAACTGTTTACCAAATATGGATCTAGTTCAAGTGATGCAGTGTCATTATGGCTATACATCTTTCAAGATTTTATTTATCTGTTTGTGCTGATTTTTGTACGTTTGTTGCAGAGCTTTGGCTAAGCCTTTTGGTCTGAAGTGCACTATAATTCACTTTATGAGCTGCAAGGTTTGTACAACTACTTGATGAAGCTTAATTCTCCGACACAATCGGTTTAGATAATGAAATGATGTAGGAAAGTCAAAGAATGAAAAGATTAAGCCAATAGTGAAAAAGAAAAGGTCGTCTTTGAATTGAAAAACTCGAGGATTAATTTGAAAGTCATATTACCATATTCATTGGAGTTCACTTTAATTAATGAATTTGAAGCCCATCACTCTAATTTGAGCTAATTATTGAGGAATTTGGGTATGGATGGCTGAATCAGATTTTTAGAAAAAAAAACAGATTTTTGGGCATTGAGAAATTGTCATTGTTGTGCAGATGCTCCATTGCCGCAGAAGCCAAGGAGAAAACATTGGCTGTTTTAAATGGATCAAGTGTTTTTTGAAGATTCCCTGTGGAAGTCTTAAAATTTTATACATTTTGATTATATACCAATATTCCTTGTATAATAGTAGGTGTTTTGGTCCATAAATTATTCATTTATTTCCTGGTTTTTGTTTGGTTCATTGTAAAATAGCAAAGGTGAAAGTTCCTAAAACAATTGTATGTGAGGATATTATATGGAGTTTTTTATGGGTTGCAAAAACCAAAAAGTATTAATACTTTTTTTTTGCATAAATATTTACCTTTTTCCAGTCTTATGAAATAGGAGTACATTCTATGAGATGATTTGTATAATTTTTTGTGTAAAATGTTTGATCTCTATTCCTTTCTTTTTTCTTTTATTGGAAAACATTTTTTATTGTTAAATTCTAGTATAATGTAATCAAACAATTCAAAGGAGAAAAAACAATACTTTCTATCTATATTCAGACACATAATCTGTACTAATATGAGAATTAAGGATATACAAACTAATGTCTGCTAATCCACATCTTATTAATCCTTAATCAGGTGACCAACTCATTTTATGCCTAGAAAAGATCCAATCAACCTTGATATTTGATAATGACACAATCCAAATTAATTAAGAAACACATTAAAAAAAGTACATTAAAAAAATGAACTTCATAAATTACACTCCATCTCAAGTTCATATGCTAAAATGAATTGAGTTCAAAGTCTTTGTTTTTGAGAATTGAGTACATTTCAAATAGCACAATCGGTTCATTTCATTCAAATAGCACAATCTTATCTTTGATTTTGTGTAAGTGAGTCAAATGGAAAAATGGAAGATGAGAAAGGGGTGGAGTAAGTCGGAAACAGGTTTTCAGAGACTATCTGTTTTTTATATTTATAGATTTTTCGTAAAAAAAGAATCGAAAATTTGAGAGCCGAAATTGATTGAAAAGTCAAGATTTTCAAGTTTCGATTTCGAGCTCATAAAACTTAATCCACATCGAGAGGCTCACGAGTCTAATCGAGCTTGCACAACAATTAATATTATGCCATTAATTTTATTAAACATACATTTTTGTTTTAATAATATATTTTATATTTAACTTTATAAAATTATACAGGTAATCGAGTCGAGCTCAAGCTAAGTTCGAATATAATGAGTTTCTTCTCGAATTGAGTTCGAGCTTAAAAAATTGGGCTCGACTGAGTTTGAATCGAGTTTCGAGCATTTTAATCGAGTTGAGTTCAAGCTCAACACTACTCTACTCGACTCGTTTACACCCCTAGCCGTGCTAGACTGATAGTTGGTGCCCTTTTTAAGTAGTAATTTATTTAATTAACATTTTCTAACTAATGTAATTTTCATTTTTTCTAAATGACCATCCATTTATATGAATTAATTCAAATCACATCTCAAAGATATTGTTATGAGAAACAGGTAATTAAACACTATTGAAATGATAACTGCGATATTGTAGCTGAGTGAGACTACTTGATACGATATTCTACACACACCCCGAAAATCATAACTGCAATTGTTGATTTGATTAGTTACTTGAATACAGATGTGACAAACAAATTAAACGGCCATGGAAATGAGCTCCAGATGATGAGATGAGCTAAAGACAGAATCAGTTGGACAGTTGTTGAATCGCATAAGACAGAGGCGATGAATGCGCAGGCCTCATCGTTTTCTCCGGTGATTATTACCTCTCTCTCATCCCACTGATATCGTTAATTTACAGAATCGCCGCCGATTGAATGGCGGTTTCCGTACACTCGCCGACGTGCTCATTTGCCGCTCAATTGCAGTCTCATCGTCGTCATCCGGTGATTAATGGCATTGGTAGCAGTAATTGTGATAAGAAATGTATTTTGGGGTCGCGTAGGCAGTCTACGGGTTGGGGATGATTATTATATTATTAGTATTAACTCTAGGTATATCCACAGTAATAAAATAGAGGAAAATCGGATTCGGCGCCCTGCATGTTTGGTTTCCTTATATAATTCAAAGTCCAAGCGTCATTGGAGCACGAAATCGGTTCCAATTTCGATTCCGAATCGGGTGATTGACTCGGTCAATTTTTCGCCGATCCGTTTTCGTAAGTCAGATCGTTTCTCCGGTTTTGCTGCTATGGCGGATCCTTTGAACAACGGATCTACCTCTCTGTCTTCCAAACCTGCTTCTCTGACTACTTCCAATCATCTTCGCCATGTCGAGTCAATGGCCACTCTGCCTTCCGGTGCCGGAAAAATTCCCCGGTTGAATGCGGTTGTTCTCGGAGAGGCGCTCGCTTCCGAAGAAGATGATCTCGTCGTTCCTAGTCGAGATTTCTCTGATCAGGCCCTTGTCCCTTCTCCTGAAAAGGTTTGTGTCTTCTCGCTTCGTTTCCATTTTTGAATTGTGTGATTTTGTAGTTATGATCTTGGGGTGGTGCAGTATCTTGAGCTGTATAGAAGGTCCATTGAGGATCCTGCCGGATTTTGGTCCGACATTGCGTCGGAATTTTACTGGAAACAGAAATGGGGAAACCCCGTCTGCTCTGAGAATTTCGATGTTCGAAAGGGAAGAATTAATATCGAGGTCATCTTCTCATCTGCTCTCTTCTCTGATTTTCTTTTCTTGCATACTCTGCACACTTGCTAATATTAAAGCTTCATTCTTTTTTGGGATCAGTGGTTCAAGGGTGGCGTTACAAACATATGCTACAACTGTTTAGATAGAAACATTGCTGCTGGGAACGGTGATAAGGTTGCCATCTTTTGGGAAGGGAACGATCTTGGTGTTGATGCCACTTTAACTTATAACCAACTCCTTCAGAAAGTTTCCCAGGTTTGTTTTTTTTTTTTTTTTTTTTTTTTAAACTTGTAAATTACAGTCACTGAATTCGCCTTTTCTTTTTAACTAACAGCTTGCAAATTACTTGAAAGATGTTGGTATTCGAAAGGGTGATGCTGTTTTGATTTATCTACCCATGCTAATGGAGCTGCCCATAGCTATGCTTGCTTGTGCTCGCATTGGTGCTGTTCACTCAGTTGTTTTTGCTGGATTTTCGTCTGAAGCTCTTTCCCAAAGGATCATGGATTGCAAACCAAAGGTTGTCTTAACCTGCAATGCTGTAAGAAGAGGCTCCAAGGCCATCTATTTAAAAGAAATAGTTGATACAGCATTGACAGATTGTGCCCAGAATGGCACAAGTGTAGGTAATTATATGCAAGTTCAACTTTCCCCATAATTGTATAAGAAGATCACTTTTGGCTGTGGGATAGAGAGAAAGAAGTAGGGTGAAAGAGTTCTGTAAATAGTACTAATGCCTGAATTAGTTATGTAGAATTAAAAGTCTGGTTATAAAAACACCCAAGGAAGAGCCTTTATTAGATATGTAGAATTAAAAGTCTGGTCAATCAGAGAACCATGAATCGGAAACTAGGAGCATCTTTGTTAATTCAATTACAGCAGAAATTCATTTATGCAGGACAGTATTCTAGGAAGCAAGAAAACATATAGAAGTAAGAGAACCAAATTGGACTGAAATAATAGTATAATTAATTCATATAAATATCTCTGCACAACCATGGTATACTGTTCATTAGATTGTTATAGAAGTTCATCATAGCATATTAAGTCAAGCCCCTTATGACAAACCTCTAGTGCTAACTCTCTTCATATTGATGAAAAAAAACATCATAAAGTTTTGGACTTGAAAGACAATCCTCTGCTTTTCCATGCAGTTGCTTGGCATTTCTTTGTTTCTGTTGCATAATTCCCTGAGAATGTATCATAATTGAATGATTTTTCATCTTTACTCTTTAATTTCCTATCAGTGTTTTACCATGTGAATAATCAAGCACTGTATTAACTGTTGCCTTACAAATATAATATTTTACTCAAAAAGGTATTTGAATTTCGTTGTTTATCATTTTGTTCTGCAGATGTTTGTTTGACCTATGGAAATGAATCTGCCATGACTAAGGAAAGCACTAAGTGGGTGGAGGGAAGAGATAAGTGGTGGCAGGTTAGATATCGTAACAAGCACTAAATTTTATGCAGTTTTATCATTTATAACGTAAAAGAATAGACAGCTATAAGAGAAATGTAGTTTATGCCTCAATCTGCTGCAAATGCAATTCAATATATAATATGTCCTGCAACTGCTGAAACCAAGGAGGACCAAATACCGTGACACTATCCATGTTGAGCAGTTATTTATTTGAGGAATTGCAATATCACACTGTAATACTTTCAATTTTGAGCCAAATTCTGATTGCTTGTTTAGCTAGCCATATTTCTTATAATCTAAGGTCATCATGGATCTGTATTTTTCTGAATGTGTCTGTAAGTCTTGACTGAAAATTGACATTACTTCTGAAATTTGGATATTTATGCATTTGTACTAGTGGCATCAGTGCAGACATGACATGACTTCAATATAAATTCTGTGTGATCATAAATTGTTGCATGAAAAACTAGTAAAAATTATATTTTTAATACTAGGACGACCAAAAGAAAATCTAATTTCTTGCAAAGAATTTCTTAAATAATACTCCCTCCGCCCCATACTCAATTGGATATTTACTGTTTACACGGTATTTTATGTTAAAGTTATTTATTAGTATTTGAGGTAATAAAGTGATGTTTTATTGAGGGCATTTCAGACAATTCTACTTTATCAATACAGTAGATTCCTCTTTGTTAGGGGAATATGAGTGTATTTAATGTGGGTCCCACAGTGGTATGTGTGGCAACTGGCAAATAAAAGATATTTGAAGGGTGTGAGTTAGAATGAGTATGATAACTTATGCTATTTATGGATAGGGAAAACAAGTATGGGGCGGACCAAAATGGAAAATGTCCAATTGAGCATGGGATGGAGGGAATACTTGCTATTATTAGTTGCCAGATGATTAATCTGTTTCACACTCGTTCTCATGTTTCCAGGATGTTGTTCCTAAATATCCAACTGCTTGTGATGTGGAATGGCTCGATGCAGAGGATCCACTTTTCTTGCTTTATACTAGTGGGAGCACTGGAAAACCCAAGGTATCAAGGTTTTCCAATTATGATTTATTATATTCGAACTTTTATTTGGCCATCAATGTGCTAAGAAATTTATCTTTGATTGATATGGAAGGGAGTTCTGCATACAACCGGAGGATACATGGTGTATACAGCAACAACATTTAAATATGCATTTGATTATAAACCATCAGATGTATACTGGTATAGCAACTTAACGTTTTTCTTAATTATGATTTCTGGAGCATTATCCATAGTTTTTAATCCTCTTATCTGGGCTATATCTTCTTTATTCAGGTGTACAGCTGACTGTGGTTGGATTACTGGCCATAGCTATGTCACTTATGGGCCACTTCTGAATGGAGCAACAGTTCTCGTTTTTGAAGGGGTATTTGCTTGATTAAACATGGTCATTTTTTTAAAACAATAGTTATAAATAGGTAGGGCCTGAAATATCTAGGAAAATAACATTGAGTTCCTATAGGCTAATAATTATCCTGATGCTGGGCGTTGCTGGGACATAGTTGACAAATACAAGGTTTCTATATTCTATACTGCCCCCACATTGGTGCGATCTTTGATGCGTGAAGGAGACGAGGTATGAATATGGGACTCAGAGACTGCCTCAAAACTTAATTTTTTTAATTGCATATAGGTATAAGATGTATTCACAATTTTATTGAAATCTCAACTGGCAAGGTTCTGTTTTCCTTAGTTCTCTTGGATGGAGGTAAAATGATGGTGATTATTCTCCTGTTAATTTCTCTGATTAAGCACCTATGGTTAAACAATTAGGTGCTATGACTAAGACCATCTCCAAGGGATCAACTTTTAACTCAAATAGCTACCATTTGCTCTCCAACCCAACCTCAAACTTATACTCAAATTGTCATTTTGTGAATAGTAAGTGGCAAATTTGTCACCTACTGCTCACAGAGGCAAATATGCTTATTTTATATTTTTTCTTATTGTTTTTGTTTGATCTCAAAGTTGTCTTTTGTTTAATATATATTTTTTTATTTTCTTTGTAGCAACAGAATTTTTTTTTGTTTTGTTATTTTCTTTAGTATTGCATTATGATATATATAGTTTCACATGTGTTGTACTATGTAAATTTGTAATTGAATTTTGGTGTTTAATATCATTGAAATCAATACATTCTAATTTTTTTATTAAATATATAACTTTGTTGTTTAATTTATTTGATTTAAATGTAAATAAGGAAATCTATGTCTGATTATGGAAATATATTTCATTAAATAGAAAACCAAAAGAAAATTCCAATTGAGGCAAAGTTTGAGTACAATGGTCAGAGATTATTTTATTGTTTGCCTCAAATTTGGTGGCAAATTGATGATTTTGGACTCAATTTTGAGGGTTTCCAGGAAGAAGTTTACTTCTATGCATAATTACATATGGGAACTTCGAAAGAAACTTTACAAGTAGACTGTAAAGAAAAACAAGAGGTAAACAAAACCTGATTTTATTCTGTTAATCGTGCAGCATGTCACTCGGTATTCACGGAAATCCTTGCGAGTACTTGGCAGCGTGGGCGAACCCATTAATCCAAGTGCATGGAGGTTAACAATTTTAACATCAAACCTTTATACTTCTTTATTTCATCTTGTTGATATTAGTACTAATGTTCTAGGATGGGTTTTAGATAAAGTGTATGTATGTTTTGCATTCTTTTTATATAACCTGATTGTATATCTTTTTATAACCAGATGGTTTTTCAATTTGGTTGGAGACTCAAGATGCCCCATTTCTGACACTTGGTGGCAAACAGAAACTGGGGGCTTCTTGGTATATATGTTTCTTTATTTGATTTTTTATATTATTTGCAGAAACAACTGTAATACTTGCAACAAGATTAATCTTAATTAACTTGCAGATCACTCCTTTACCTGGTGCATGGGCTCAGAAACCTGGTTCAGCTACCTTCCCTTTCTTTGGGGTCCAGGTACAGTCCAGATTCATTTTATATCACATTAATAGTTTATAGATACATATGCACATATTTACTAATGTCTATATATATATATGTGTCTCATAAAGATATCTTTATATTTTTATATGCACGTGCATAAAACACCATGTGAATATATTTACACACTTGTTTGCATTTGTAAAAAATATGTTTTTTGTTGAATGTGAATCAACCGAAAATTATCAAATTACCCACACACTTATATAACAAAGAGAACTCCAGGGATGCAGCTGGGGAGATTGTGCACTATAATTTTCTTTTGTTTGGTTACTATCTTTTTTGTTATATTTCCAGATTTTGTATATGACGATGTATTAAGTAGTAATGTGATCTCTTATTGGTCAATACAGTAAATTAATTTAGTGTTGCTGTTATCTCTGCATACATTTGTTGCCTAATGCTTTGCTGAACATTTATGTCCATGTCAAACTATATATCACATATTTCATCATGGTAATCCTTTAACTCTCTTCAATCTTGCTGGACCATTTTCCTACTTTGTTTAGGACCTGAAATTTTTAATCTTAAAGAAACTAATTTGAAGTTTTTCCCTGCTTAACTTATGTTTCACATAATTTGTATTAGATTACCAGTTGCTGTTTAAGCAATAGATTCTTATTTCACCGCAATAAACACTTTTTTTTTTTTTAATGTTGTAGATGCCTGGTGATTTTGGTTTCTTTAAATTTATAAGTTGTTTCTTCCTGAGCTATTTGTTGATAACAGTATTTGGTTTCTGTGATAATTCAGCCTGTGATAGTGGATGAGAAGGGTGTTGAAATAGAAGGTGAATGCAGTGGGTATTTATGCATTAAAAACTCTTGGCCTGGTGCATTCCGAACACTTTATGGAGATCATGACAGATACGAAACCACGTACTTTAGTGCCTTCCCTGGCTACTATTTCAGTGGAGATGGTTGCAGCAGGTTGTGTTTTGTGGGAGATAGAAGTTCTTAGAATTGATATATATGGATTTTATATGGAGCCCAGCATCAACATAATCTACTTGTACCATGCTACAATGTACAATTGTTTTATGCTGGGGGTGAGGCTCCATAAGAAACCCACCATCAGGCTCCATATCATTACTCTATATACATATAATCGTTCTCTCTGAGTTTATGTACTCATTTTCTTTTCGTAATTTAGGGACAAGGATGGTTACCACTGGCTCACAGGCAGAGTTGATGATGTTATTAATGTCAGGTACTTGTTTGCCCTCATCCTTTTATATTTCAGATTGGTTGACCATATGTTTTTCTAGTAGGTGTTTTTTTTCACTTTTCATTAAGGCCCGACCAAAAAGGTCAAAATAGTTAGAAAAAAAGGTTAAGCGCACAAAATTTTGATAATAATACAACCTCCATTTTGCAACAAGTGTCGTTTTAGAGTCTAAATTTTGTTCCTAATATTTGTCCTTTTAACTATTTTCCCCTCATTTCTTCTCAATCTAAAAAGACAATTATTAGGAAACGGAGATAGTACCAATTTTAGTTGGGATTTCCCCCAGGTGATCTTTTTGGACCCCACTGAATTCACTATGACTACCAATTGAGGTATCTGTGTTCATCCCAATAAATGATATTAAACACTCCATCCTATGAAACACTCAACATTTCATGCTACTAAAGCAAAAACAAAACCACAAACTTCCAACCTGTCTCAATTTCTACTTTCAAAGATGAAAAAAAGGACAACAAAGTGGCTCGAGACTATTTTTTTAATTTTTTCTCTTGTGCAGCGGACATCGTATTGGAACCGCAGAAGTGGAATCTGCCTTAGTTTCCCACCACCAGTGTGCTGAAGCTGCTGTTGTTGGTGTTGAACATGAGGTGATTCAACATAAAAATTACACACTATTAGTCACCCTTTGTCCTCATTGAAGACCTCTACTTTAAGGCTTATCTTCAACCATCTTTGTTTTAAATGTGATGTTAGGTCAAAGGACAAGGCTTATATGCATTTGTTACTCTGAACGAAGGCGTTCCTTACAGTGATGATCTCCGGAAAAGTCTTATTCTGACTGTGAGAAAGCAGGTGCGTCAAACATTGCTCGGTCTTATATCTGCGAAGGAAAAAATGTTGAGTTCATGATGCATTTATTTCTGAACTGATGCATGCCACAGTTTTTCCTGTAAATTTCTTGCTTAGCATTAATTGTTAAAAAAAAAATGGAGATGCAGCTCTCTGGTTTAAGCATGAACTTTTGGGCCCTTGTTTGTATTTTCATTTTTTTTTTTTATGTATTTAAAGTATGTTTGTTAGTCTCATACTATTAAAATTCATCACACATAGGTATAATATTTTGACTATACATATAAATTTATTATAAGTATCAAATATAAAATCACATAAAACCATCACGTTTGCAATAACTTTTTGTGGTTGAGTTGTGGGTCGGATTGTTGGGTAGGCGGGGGTTTCCTCCCCTTTCTCCATTTTAGGTAAAAGTGAGCATTTAAATTATACTAAATGATATATCTGATGAAGCAATAACATCAAAATTTCCAGATTGGAGCATTTGCAGCACCGGATAAAATCCATTGGGCACCCGGTCTACCAAAAACAAGAAGTGGGAAGATAATGAGAAGAATCTTGAGGAAAATCGCTTCGAGGCAATTAGATGAGCTCGGGGATATAAGCACACTTGCAGATCCTGGTGTAGTTGAACAGCTTATCTCACTTGCTGATAAGTGATTTTGATTCTTGGAGGGGCTAGAAACTATTATCGAGAGTTAAAGACAACAATTATGAGGCTGCAAGCGCTTTTTCGCCCATGTATTAACTTATCTCGTGTGTATGTGGACAATAGACCATTGCTAGTACTCCATCTTTGCCATAAATTATTTACAGAATAAATGTAGTGGGTAATGAATACTTCAGGAGTTTTTCTCCTGCAAGTAGATTGGGGGTGAAGACTCGGATGTTTTTGCAATTGATGACTTCTACAATTTCATGATACAACTTTACGTTCAGCTCGTTCTTTACTGCATTTCGTCTTACATTTGAGCAATTTACGTTTCTATGGGTCATTTAGACGACCAGACGAATTGGTCCCATAAAAGGTCACATAGAGGATTTGGTCTTGTAAAAGGGGTTGTTTTAGACTATTAAAACATTTATATGTCATTCAATACACACAGTATGTGTGGATAGTGTTAAAATACAAGACGAACATAATTATGATATATGAATAGAAAGCTTACATGGAAAAGAGTGATTCTAGGTGATAAAATTGGAACAGAGGTTTAGATATTACACATCCTCTTTCTATAGCATCGTCTATAAGATGTAGGCAGTAACAAGAGAGTAACACCATAAAATTCAAATTATACAGAGGATATACAGCAAAAGAGAAACCCTGGTCGCATAACATTATTACATTATGTAAAGTGTTCTCGCCACCAGAAAAAAATATAAGTAATTGAAATTTCTTCAAGATGAAACACTAACAATAATGAATTCTAATATTTGCATTATATTATTGTTGCTAATCGAACCTCCAACACAAAGAAATGAAGGATGTTATAAGAGGAAAGTTTCTATAATATCCAAACATTCAAACATTCCGTTAATGAAGGCAACAGCTTGCAACAGGATTAAGAATTCAATTCCCTTGAATCAAATAACCAGGCCATAAAAGAGTTAGGAACACATTGCTTTCTCCACCACTTCCTGCAACTCCCCGCTCTGGCACGCTTCTGTTTTAGAAATCATCAAACTT
This sequence comes from Stenogyne calaminthoides, assembly GCA_037126765.1. NCBI lineage: Eukaryota > Viridiplantae > Streptophyta > Magnoliopsida > Lamiales > Lamiaceae > Stenogyne > Stenogyne calaminthoides. Next base: position 56,880 of record JBBCBC010000136.1, read on the forward strand.
GTAAGAATTTCATTATGTTGAAACTTAAGTTACTTTGCTAAAGCGCATTGAAAATCTTCAACCAAAACAATACAAAAAAAGGCATTTAAATTGGAGCAGAGGGAGTAATCTGAAGGGAAGGGATTTTCAGTTGACAGAAGCTACAAGAAAGTTCATTCATATCTTGATCTGGCATTATCGACTTTATCTCCATTTCCTTTCTTATAAAATTTCCATTCCCCATTTAACAAGTCATCAAGAATAATTGTAATACTAAACATCTGTATTCCCTATGGTCTATATCATATTCGGTAGTCTAAAAAAAGTGTCGTTACATTCTCATTAGAACAGGTTAATGCCTCAGACCTCAGCAAAACTTCCTTTGTTTGAGAGAACTCAGTACTCATACACCCAAAAAAGAAATCATCAAATTCCTAAATAGTGAATGTATATATGAATTTTACTAATTCGATTAAATTACAGCCCATCAGATATCAATGAAATGAAAACAATAGCATCAACATAACATAAGAAAGAAGGATGTGAAACTATATTACCTATCATAATGTCACAGCCACCAAAGAACTCGCCATCAATGTACACTTGTGGAAAGGTTGGCCAGCTCGAATACTCTTTCAATCCCTGACGCAATATATCGTTTTCCAGAATATTTAAGGTTTCGAAAGGCACATTCAAGGTTTTCAGAATCTGTACGACAGTATTTGAGAACCCACACTGTGGGAAGTCCTTAGATCCTTTCATGAAGACAATTACCTTGCTTGAGATCACAACTTTATCCAAGGTAGTCTTCAACTCAGGAGTTAGAGCTGTTGGGGCATTAGCATAAAAAAATCAAACTAATCAGAAATATTTTGTTTACAGTCGACTTAATAGACAAAAATTTGTGTGAACCCGAGTTCACCGTGAACTTTCGATTTTTTTAGTATCACCGTTATGTATAAAAACTATCACTGTTATATCAAAAAATTATCACTGTTATGTACAAAAACTATCAATATTTAAAAAATGCTTTATATTATCAAACAGTGAAAGTTTTTGTACATAACAGTGAGAGTTTTTACATATAAGATTTCATGTATAGATTCACAAGAGTGTTAACTTAATAACTCTATAATTGATCCTAATTATAGTTCCATGATATCACCCTTATCATATAAGTCTTGCATCATCTTTTTCCATCCAAGGGTGAAAATGAGACCAATAAACTCATACTTGATTTGAGATTGTTCAACTAAGCTCATTTGAATTCAGATTGATAAAAACTTGAGAAAGAATAGTCCAAATTTGATTCCACAAATTGTTAAACAGATTCAAAGACAAATTCTAAAGCTCTATGATGATCCAATTCGATTCTATTCAAGTTTACAGCCCTAAATTCCATTTTAAAACATAATTAACAAAAAAATTAGCTGAGCAGAGAATTGATTCATACCTGCAGAACATCGAAAGGAGCCCAATTTTCTGGCAGTAGAAATAAGTCTGGACGAAATAGCAGCGGTTGAGCACCGGCGGTCGAAATTTCTCGAATTACAAATAGAACGGCGCTGGTACTGGCGGCAGCGCCAAGTCAACATAGGCGCCGGCACCGGGTGGGAGCAAGTAGTGAAAGGGGCGGGGAGTGCCACAAATTGCAATTGGGACGCCATCAAAACCCAACGCTCAAAATCCAACAATTCCTCAACAAATAAAATCACAGATTCACAATTACTCGAGTTTGGAGGATATCAGTTTAATGGAATATTCTAACCGATTTTTTTTTTTTTTCTTTTTCCAGGAATATTGTTTTTTTTTTTTTCGGGAGGAATATTGTAATTGTAGTACTAATAAATTGAGGTATCTGCTCTTCGCATATTAGGGAGGCAAAACCCGTGGGAAATTTAGAGATACATAAAATATGCTACTTTTTGCTTTTGTTTGTTTTTTTTTTTAACAGCAAAAAAGAAATAGTATTATTGAGTAAGAAATATGGTACAATCTACAAAGGGTATACCCATCCTTACAAAAAAAATATTGAAACATGGGACTCCTCACATTTCTATCAAAACTTTTAATGTGACTTGATTTATCTAATAGAAAATTAAAAAAATTAATGTTTTAACGTAAAATTTTTAAAATTGAAAATGTTTTTTTATATCGGGTTTTTTTTCTTTTAGGTGGTGATATTTTTATTTTTTATATTTTAATTTTATCTCGAAGAAGATAGGTTTTCCAATGATCACATTGGCCCAAATTTGTTCGAAAATGATTCGGTGATATTTTTATGAAAGATACTTTCCAAAAAAATATGTCTTAAAAAATTTAAAAACTCAATCCAAATATTATTTACTTTTTTTTTAACAAAAAAGGCAATTTTTTTTAGAGAAATAAAAAAATAATACAACCTTACTAAAAAATGTTATTGGCGAAATGGGCGAAGGGTATACCGAGTGTACAAAAAAGAAATATTGAAACATTGATCCTTATTTTATGAAAACTTGTTCCAATATTTGATTTATCTAATAGATTCAATTACATTAAAGAGATTTTAACGTCAATTCATAAATTGAAGATTTTCCCCACAAAATTTTACTTTGTTCAAGATCCCCATCTACTATGATCTCCTCTGATAGATTACTCGCATCTAGTTCCAAGTGTTCAAATATCTTCTCATTCCTGACTTTTCAAATAGACCAAATCGTTCCAATCCAAATAGATGAGGCAATGTTTTTTTAGAGAAATATCATCGAGGATCATGTTGGATAGAAATGGACGAAAAGGGTAAGGATTTACCATGGTAATCATTTGCCCATTTATGAAGGTTGTTCCAAATATTTGACATGAAGTTGCATTCGAAGAATAATTGTGACGTCTCTTCTTACTTTTCCCCACAAAAATTACAAAGTGTATCCCCATCTATTGGAATGATGGAACGTTTCCCCAATAGCCCATCTCACTGATTTTTGCATCTTTTTTAGTTTGAACTCAATCTAAATAATCTACCAAACACCCCACACAAAGGTGTCTCACCCGCCCAAGTATCAAGTCAAAACTCCATATTCTCTCCATTGTCCACCACCTTCTTCATATCCATCCTCCCCCCCCTCCATCCACCCCTTTATACATATCACAAATATCTCTCCACCATCCCAACCATCCCGACATCATGTCCCTCACCAAAGATCTCCAACCCTCTATATTTAGACATAATTACTCTCACCCATAATTTATGAGGCTCATTGAGAAATTTTCAAGTTCATTTTTTAATTAATGTCCTATTGAAACAACTCAAATCCATAATGCCCAAACCCTCACTAAATTTATCTTTACACACTTCACTTCACCTAATTCAAGAAAATTTGTTTTTAAGCTCACATCTCCCCATAGAAATTCCCTTTTAAATTTTTGTCAAAGCTCTCAAAGAGATATGCTTAGATCAAAGTAGTTCGACCTCCAAAAGAGATTAGACTTGACAAATAGGATGAAAGAGTAGATATTGTGTGAGATCGTTTATCAAACTCAATGTGATTGATATAATTTAAAAATGACGTTCTAATATTTTAAAAGTGATGAATATTAATTTATACTAATTTGTAAATTGTTTCACCATTAAGACGATGTTACAGAGTTTTTCCTTTGATGACAAAATAATTAAATGTTCACTAAAATTTTATTAAAAATAAAATGTGTTAAAATAAATAATATATATTTCCATAAATTTCAACATTACACGTTTGAGGAAACAGATAGGAACAGATTGAAAAAAGGAAAGTAGAAAAGAAAAATAAAAAAAGAAAAGAGCAGTAAATTGTGCTAGGGTTTGGAGTGGTCTCCGTTCGACCTCAAAAGTCTACCTCAGTCAAAACCTGCTCATCTCCGGCCACCAATCTTTCGAGGTAATCATTTCTCATTGTCGCTACTCAAAACAATTAATTTGTGCTGTTTATTTTTGGATTTGTTATTCCAATCGGATATACAACAACAATTTAATCGAATTATGTCAGTTTTGTTTGTGCAAAATGATATGATGAATTTATAATGAATTTAGGAGTTTGATTATCTTGTTGAGAAGCAATTAGTTAGTAGATTTTTGATACCTTCTACGTGCTAGTAGCTTTCATGCAATTACCAAACTGAAAATAAAGAATGAAACGGTAGTTTCTTAATTTTATGGCTTGAAACAAGTCTTCGTGAATCCAGAAATTGGAGGGACTTTGTAATATTAGATTTCTGTATGTTCTGTTTAATAATGGATGTCATTTAAGTCACTATATATCTGTCCGATTATGATGATTTCTCTCAAGTGTCATGACTAGATTGGTTTCCTTTCAAAGAGAGGTATTTATAATTTATGAATGAGAAATGGGAGTTAAAGATATTGTAACACCGTTTAGTTCCTTGAATTGTTTGAGATATTTATCAAGGAAGCTAGGTGTGTTAGCATGGAGTTATATTTTGACTTTTAGAAAATTGCCTAAGATCAAATGTAGTAGATGTGTGATTATAACACAACAATCGGGGATATATCTTTGTTCATGCAGTAGGATTCTGCAGTTGAGCTTCCCTGTGTGATGTTAAGTTGGAGTGACCCATGGTTTTGCTGGATATGTTGATTAAACTTTTCTTTGTTAGGGGCATAATTTCTTGTTGAAGTTGGATTTTTTTTTTTGTGTGTGTATGAAATTGCAACAGTTCTAAATTTATTAGTTTGAGCCTACCTGAAATCAAAATCTAGTTTGAAGTGCCTGCAATACTGCATATTGAAAATTCAGTTTTTGTTTGGTGTTATATGCATCAGATATTTTAGTTCAAAGTTTATAATTCTTTATATATCATATATTCTTTTTTGTTTTCATGATTTATATCGCCTGAAGCATGGGGACTTTCAATTTTTCAGTTCTAAATTTTTGTTCGAAGTTGATTTTTTGGATTTTTCTGGTATATATTCATGTAAATTATTTTTAATGCCGTTCTTTCCTAAAGAATCCTTCCCACCTTTTCCTTTTTATAAATCAGCGTGGAAGGTTCTCATATGTAAGTTGCTTAACTGTGATTTGTTACGAAGGAACTTTTCGTCCATCTGTCTATCCTCAAATTTGTGTCTTGTGTAGGATTCTTTCAGAAAACCTGTATACATCTTTTTTCACTGTTCATATGCACGTTACTTAGTCTTTGACATAGAGTATTCACATAGACAGGCTACAGTGGGTCGTTTTGCATAATTAAAATTTTAAGGATCAAGTGATTTTTTTTTTTTTTTTCATGTGGGTGTTCTTCATTAAAGAATCTTTAGCATTATGCTTTTCCTTTTTTGAAAGGAATATAATTTCTTCTTTTGGATTAACTGGAAATATTTAGGGAAGTGTGCGATAGCTTTTTCGTTTAGCTTGAATATGTTCATCATTGTTGTGACAACTCGTTCCTTTGTAACTTTATTTTGTTCTTAGTAAAAATTCTTCCTTGTAAAAAACTAACCTGTATGATAATGTTATGTTGATTAATTATGTGAACAGTTTATTATGTGTTACTAGTGCCTGATTTGTCAACATTTTTAAACTTATTTCATTATAATTTTATGAGCAATCAAAATACAGCAGCCCTATAATCTGAATAACATTTGCAGGCTTTGTTTCATCTGTTCCTGGTTAGTCACTTGCAAATGGCGGATCAAGAATCTGATAAGAATATTGAGATATGGAAAATCAAGAAACTGATCAAGGCATTGGAATCTACTAGAGGCAATGGAACCAGTATGATATCACTCATAATGCCTCCCCGTGATCAGGTCTCACGGGTGGCGAAGATGCTCGGTGATGAATACGGAACTGCTTCGAATATCAAAAGTAGGGTTAACCGTCAATCGGTTCTTGGAGCCATTACTTCAGCCCAACAGAGGCTAAAACTTTACAATAAGGTCCCTCCAAATGGATTAGTTCTTTATACTGGAACTATTGTTACTGATGATGGGAAAGAAAAGAAGGTGACAATTGATTTCGAGCCATTTAAACCTATAAATGCATCTTTATACCTCTGTGATAACAAATTTCACACCGAAGCCTTAAATGAACTCTTGGAATCTGACGACAAATTTGGTTTCATAGTCATGGATGGAAATGGGACCCTTTTTGGCACGTTGAGTGGAAATACACGAGAAGTACTTCATAAGTTCACCGTTGATCTTCCAAAAAAGCACGGAAGGGGAGGACAATCAGCTCTCCGTTTTGCTCGTCTGAGAATGGAGAAACGACACAACTATGTGAGAAAGACAGCCGAACTTGCTACACAGTTTTATATCAACCCAAATACGAGTCAACCGAATGTGTCCGGCCTTATACTGGCTGGTTCAGCTGACTTCAAGACCGAACTGAGCCAATCAGACATGTTTGATCAACGTTTACAAGCGAAGATACTCAATGTGGTTGATGTTTCCTATGGTGGGGAAAATGGGTTCAACCAAGCTATTGAGTTATCTGCAGAAATTCTTTCGAACGTTAAGTTCATTCAGGAGAAACGCTTGATTGGTAAGTATTTTGAGGAGATCAGTCAGGATACGGGGAAATACGTATTCGGTGTGGATGACACATTGAAGATTCTTGAAATGGGGGCTATAGAAACTTTGATCGTGTGGGAGAATTTGGATATAAACAGATATGTTTTGAAAAACAGTGTGACAGGTGAGATAGTTACTAAACATTTGAAAAAGGAGGAAGAGTCTGACCAGAGTAATTTCAGGGATGCAGCCTCCTCAGGGGAGTTGGAAGTTCAGGACAAAATGCCCTTGCTCGAGTGGTTTGCAAATGAATACAAGAGATTTGGTTGCTCCCTTGAATTTGTCACAAACAAATCTCAAGAGGGTTCTCAATTTTGTCGTGGATTCGGTGGAATTGGGGGAATTCTACGCTATCAACTCGATGTAAGATCGTTGGACGAGCTGTCTGATGATGATGGTGGTGTGTACGAGGATTCCAATTAGAGTAATTTCAGGTAATCGAAATTAAAGAAAGGAGAAACTTTGAGGCCTTTAAGTTTTGATTTACTCAGTTTGCTTGCTTGTGATGTTGTACTATTGTAGAATCCTTTTTTTTTGTTTTTTTGGCATTTGGACATCTGTCTTTCAGTTTAATGTCGTTTTCGATTTAAATTTGTGGATTGTGAAAGGTGTTGGCTCTTCTTTTCAGAAGTGACCATTGTTAAAGAAGCCTCATAATAGAGTTGAAACCATCATAACCTTCATTTGAATTCTTGCTTTTTTATCTTCTTTTCTTGAGAATATATTACTACTTTATTCCGGTTTTCTTATTCTTCCACCTTTTCACTTTCACTTTGCTGTTATTAAAGGGTATAAAAAGACAAAAAGAGAAAACCTTCTCTGTGTGTCTCTTTTCCTTAACCCATACTCCAAATAGAAATTACCACTCTATCCTAAACTTATTTATGTGTATATAAGCTGCAGATAGCCTAATATTTTTTTAGTATCAACACTAAAATAGTTCAGAAATGCTAAAGAAAGTAATGTCATTGCTGGCATCCAAGTATTTGGCCTTCAAGGTTAGAATACAAGCCATCGAAACTCATCTCATGATACAGTCCCTCCTATTGAGAGACAAGAAGATGGTAAGACACTTCTTTTCGAGAAGGAAACACTTTAATCTTTCGAATAAGGTTAAGAACGACGATGAGTATCAACCAGATAGCACGGATGGCCTGTCTGAAAACAACGGGTTTGTTGGTACTACTTGCCTTATAAACAGCTTGATTGCTGCTACTCCCGTGAGCATGGTGCATGTGGCACAGGACGAGATGATGGAGGAGGAGGATGACCCGGATTTGAGAGACACACTTTTCGAGGAGGATGAATGTGCGTCGGTTATAGAGATGGTGAAGAATGCGAAGGAGGGACGAGGGAAGAAATTCGTCCTGGAGGATGATATAGATAAGGTGGCTGATTTGTTTATCCAAAGGTTTCATCACCAGATTCACAAAGAACGCGATTGCTAATACCTTTCTGAGGTTTCACTTGCCATTTTGTGCAGTCTCATCGTCCCCCTTCTCTCTTTTTCCCTCCACTAGACTGCTTCGTGTAATAGATAGGTTAATTGAACAAACAGTCTTGAATTATGCTGCTGGTACTAAATTGAGACAAAATCTTGTATTCACCATGCAACTAGGTGTAATTTTGAATTGTATTGGTTGTTTTACTAAAATTTATTAGTTGATCAAAATTACTTAATTTTTTCTAAACATTATTGGTTGTTTTTGCTGAAAAAAATATTAATTATGTATGGTTGTAGAGATTTGCTAATTTATGGAACTTGTATTTTTGTACCTAATTAGACATTGAACATTGATTTGGGTATAAAACACTGCTCTTTTTTTGGGCTCTTTGATTAATGAATAATGATAAAATAATAAACTATGTTTACTTTTTTTGAAAAATAAATTATACTTTTGAGAATTAGGAAGGAGGAAAAAAAAATGTTATAGAAGTAACATTTTTATAACATTTATAAAAGAATAGAAAAATTATTATTAAAGGGACAGATCCATTTTATGGAAAAAAAATAAACAGATAGAAAAGAAAACTTATAGTGGGATGGAGGGAGTAATTTTTTTTAATAAATCTGTCTGATTTTATTCAAATTGATATTTCTAATTAGTTGTCACTTTGCTAAACAAAAAAACATATAAAGAGTTTGCATATACATATAAGAATAACTACATATATATCTTGAAAGATTTTTGGGAGCGCCAATGGGGCAACACTGGATGGTTTTCTTTTTCATAATAAAGAATGTGTCAATTATGAACATATACAACAAAGCCGTTATAAATATAAGATAGAGAACATAGAATAGACAATGTAGACAAAGTCAATCTGGGACGAACGTTACGCGTGTTAATAAGTCCTACTTCATAGTCTGAGGAAGTAATGTGGATGTCTGCAATAAATCGTCATCATCCTCATTGATCCTACTCCAATCCGGGCTTCTAAAAGAGAACTTCCTATCAAGAACGTGCCCTCTGAAACCATTTATTTTAGACGAAACCATAGGCATCACAAGAACACATGATGTATGAATTGATTCTTCTCCCAAACCTAATGATAATGCACAAGCAGCCTGCACCAAAAAACCGAATATTACTAATTGAATCTTTGCCAAACAGATCTTATGGAAATTGAGAGAAGTAATGGTTTGAACCTTAGTCTTGACAATCAAGTTTAGAGCTTTCATTCGGATCATTTGGAGAAGTGATTTCATGTCTTTAACTTGAGAATCCTCGAAAGGCATGGAAAATCTGTAATTATTAGCATATAGTAAGTCCAAATACGGGGCAACGACAGCCAAACAGTTACCAATATCGCAAATGCATAGAGGAAAAAGTAGTTCATCATCCCATCATTGAGTGTTTGTTCCAATTTAGCTGTTTGTTTAAAAAAAAAAAAAATGTTCCAAAATATCTGCCCCTTTTGGTTTTCCAAGGGAAACCAAATATTTTTTTCCAACTTTGCCGTTATATGTCTCAAGGCGTATGTTAGACATTTTATACAAATAATTATAGGCATTAAATGACTTTCTTAATCTATGTGAAGCACCAAAAAAACAACAGTTAAATTAGACCAGAGGTAACACATATCAAGTCCTTAAGCCAATGTGATAAAAGGTTAATTGTGTCATACCTTTCTGAATCGTTTGGATGACTAGCAGTTACGAAACCAGAGGTGAATCTTTGACGTCCCCACCTGGAAACATTGTAATCTTGCTTACAATATTCTCAAAAGACAGAAAAAGAATATTAAAGAACTCAAAAGACTCAACATACCTTTCACTTCATCAGGTGCCAGCAAAGAAATGCCTATGAATACAGAAAGCATTCCTAGTATGAACATAGTAGTTCGTAATGCGTCAAATACCTGCTTAAACAGAATTTAATTCTATACCACATTATTCTCAATTAATTGAAAAGATTTAGAAATTGAAAATGGAAACCAAGTATCATGGTACTTTAGGCAATAAAAAATGAATGGACTGGCATTTTTAAGCAACAAAAAAAAAAAAATTTTCCCCGATTATTAATACAAGAGCCCATAACTATGCCAGTAATTAAGGAACCACTTTTAGCGCCAGAAAAAATTTACCTGAGACACAATTTTAAAGATACGATTTTTCCTAATGTTGTACAAGCCCAATATTGTTTGGAGAACTAAGATCAAAATATGTACGATTTGTGCAATTTTAATAATTTAACTTTAAATTGTTAAAAGATCAGTCAATCAGAAATCATTAGAAAAGAATCAATAAGTGTCTGGCGCCAACTTTTCAAAAATTGAAAATAAAAGTTGAGGAAGAAGTGCACCTGAAATTCCTGGAAATATATAAATCCTGTACAAATGGAGAAAAAAGTCCAAACAATCTGAAACATGGGGACAATGAGTATTGCATCAAACAGAGACAACCCTTCATTCAGCCTTGCCATCTGCAGAAAAGTTTCAAAACAATATCAGCAATTAAATATTATATGTCATGCATATAATCAAATATACACATCAAGTCCAAGAATTATAAATGTCCTCAGCATTTACCCAAAATCCAGCTGTACTAAAAAATAATAGAAGCATGGAGTATGTGAACCAAGTATGCAATTGATACCCTTCTGACATGGACAATCTTAGAAGATTAGATCTACAAAAGCAAGAACCAGAGGTTAATAATAATCTAAGCGGTTTTTGTATTGAGGAAACATGAGTAAATTAAAAAATTGGTCTCATATACCATAACTTTTAAAATGATGCAATTTTAGTCCTGCATATGGAAAAATTATTTTTGTTTTAGGATAATATTTTTTTTGTGGTTTCTAAACTGAAATTAATATGTTGATGTCTCATTATGCCAAGTAAGTGACGTTGAGCCATTAGTCAGGCAGTTACATGAATTCCAACAGCTCATGTGAGCAGCATGTGCAAAAATCCTGCAACCTTGTCAATAACTCAATATAGGACTCAATTGTATCATTTTAAACATTATGGGACTCGGTCGAGAAAATTAATTCGTATGGGACTAAAATCACTAACACCCAATAGATTTGGGACCATTTTTGCAATTTACTAGAGGAAACATAACACAACTTACAGAGATTTTGCAAATAACACTGAACATGATCCCACTGCTCCTGAAACAATAGCATAAGAAAGTGGAAGAAGCATTTGCCAGTAGGGCTTAATGTCACTCCCTGAAATAGCGAACAGCAATTCTCCTCTTCTGCATTTTTCACAGATGACCGATTACAAGAAAGAAAGACAGGATTTGGTCTGCTTCCATTATGGGGGGGGTGGGGGTATTTGATAAAAAAGACAGGATTTGGTCTGCTTCCATTATGGAAGAGTTTTACCATGTCTTCACCTGTACACTGAGTGATGAAAGCAGACAACTATAATCAGGATCAAACAATATATCAGAAAAGTAGAGTTGCTATACTTCTCCGCCAACTGCTCAGGTGTGTAAACTGTTGAGAGGAAAGCAATATTAAAAAATTGTTCTAATTTCACAAAAATACAACGGATCATAACTAATTAGTGGCATGGAGTACAAATATTATAACACTTCATGCATGATTTCATGAAATGGTGCATGGATAATTAGCTCACAAATTTGAGTTGGGAATAAAGGATGCAGTTTAGGTTAAATTAACAACAGATAGAATAGATGGTAAGCTTTTATTCATGCTGAAGTCGGAGTTGATCATTTACGGAAAAGATGCCCTCAAATTTGAAAAATAGCTAAGAAATAAATCATTGTTAAAATTTAAATAGCTCATTAGTCATTACTACTCCATGTAAATGGTTGTAGATACTTGATGATCTGAAGATTCTCTCTTGCTTGTATGATAAAAATTCATTTTTAGCAGTGCAGAAAGTGTTTTTTGCCAATTTCTTATCCAAGAATCATCAGATTGCACTGCATTTATCAATATAATGCCTTTCTCTGTCGGTGAATTTGCCCAAAAATCCTCCAGGGCCCTTTTTTTCCTTTTTAACAATCAAGATTTTCCAAGTAAATGGAAAAATTTATACCAAATACTCAAATACAATTTCTCTTTAAATATTTTATCCCAGGTTCTACCAGTCCAAATGTTTTCCATCAAAACTAAATATATGGAAGCTAGTCTTTTGAGTAAATTTTAGAAAAAAGGTCTGGCATAAATCAGAAGTAAGTTGAACATTAATACTGTGAGATGAGATACCTGGTGATTGGTGGTTTCCAAAAGCCACAAGGAATATGTTTCCAAGAACAATGAAAGCGGTTGCTACAAGTACTCTGCAAAACAAGTAATATGCTTGATTATGAAAGGAGGGATAAGAAAGTAATTTGGTTTTACAAGAGTCCATTCAGCTGAACAATTCAGAAATGAACATACTTAACAGACACAGTTTTATTCAGAACAAAGTAGGCGAATGCAATGTTCGACACAAATTGGACAGATCCCAGAGCGGCAAGAAGGGACTGCACAAAAGATTAAAAACAAGAAAAGGGACATTTTATGAGAAGCTAAAATCATATATCTTCAAATGGTTGATTTGAAAAGTTTGCTTTTTCAATCATACTCACCTGAGCAGCATAACCGAAGGAAACAAAATTAAGACAGTTCCCAAGTATGAAAAATATAATACCTGAATATATTAACAACATAGCAAGTTAGTTACTACTAATTTAAAAAAAAAAGAGATACTGGATGTTATTAAAAAAAATAAACATTGCATCGAAGATACCAATTCTCCAGGTCTGGAAGTATACTATAGGCTTCGTCAAACCTTTTCCACTGGTCCATTCATTGCCAACTATAGAATATCTTTCCCTCTGCAAATTAAATGCACATACATTAAGATTCTATTAATGTCGCCAAAGTTAGGCTATCTTTTCTTGTTTACACCTTTTGTATATTAAAACATTTGGGCTAAGAGAAAACATCATGGGTATGCTAGAAGAATAAAAAACCACTATGAATTTGTCCTCTCCACATTTTGCATGAGGACAACATATACATGGAAGAGAACATTATTATATTTGAAATAAAGAATATCATTTTTTTCCAGTAATCTTTTCCGAGAAATGCATAGGAATTCAAGATACAAATACAAGAAAAGCGGTTTATCGAGAAAATTGGAGTGCCAAATGTACCTCGTCGTGACCCAATTTAAGAAGATTAGTCCCAAAGTTGATGGCAATGCTGCCGAAAAGGTTAATGAATGCTCCAATAACCCACTCTCCCATAGATAAATGCAGAGTTGAATACAGTTAGAATGAAATATAGGAGATAGTGATGCTATTGAACGACATTCATCATGATGTTGCAACACCAAGTTCAAATTATAACTTAGATCCTACGACCAATATTGCTTCTGAGCAGCTTCCCTTTTGGAAATTGTTCGTCAAAACTCTACCAACATGAGTTGCTCTATAATGAGTGTGAAGTAAGCAGGTGGTTGGTGATGATTGTACCTGCATCAAGGAATCAAATTTAAATAGGATACAATACTAATATACAAAACCAAAAGCCAGCTTTATTTTGATCTCAAAAGTATCCCACACTTCAAATTGGGGAAAACACGAAGTGTCAATTACAAAAGCTCAAAGTTCAATCCAGATGAATCCTAACACCAAAATTAACGATTCGCAATCAAAAGATTTGAAGAAAATTTTCAAAATGCAGCAGTAGCAGCTGGATTTAAAGCAAAATGAACATCTTCTCCTCCAGATCCAACCTAACGTAAATTAAAACAAAATGCTACACATATCAACACCGCACAATCATCAAATCCAATCCATTAACTAAAAAATACCTAAACCTAAAACAGAACGACAACAACGATCAATTACCAAAGTGCAAACCGGTGCCAAGTTCCGCCGCTGGAGGCGAAGAAATTCCACAATTCTTATAATCGAACAATCGAAGCTTCAAAACGATTTGAAAAGCAATTCTTCGAGATAGAGAGAGAGGAAAGAGAGAGAGAGGAAGAAGCGAAGACAAATTTGTTGTGCCACAAAAAATTGAGAGAGCGAGTAATTCGAACGCGGCCTGAATCGAGCCGTCGTGTTGCGGTTGAGTCAGAGAAGGAAAGCTGGAATATTTTTTTTATTTTAATTTTCAACTGAAAATATAAAAACGGTCAATTTTGCGTACCAAAGAGAAAACGTGACACTTTATCGACCACCATTCTTCTGCTTTAGCCAACTGTCGGTAGGAGGGGATTTTATTTCTACTGTTTGTTTACTAGCACTAATTTCCAATCATAAATGAATACTTTATTGAATTTTGATTCAAATCACATGATTAAGTTAGTTAATTGTGCTTTTTTTTTATTAGAATTATCTGGAACAAATAAGACAAATTTGATTAAATAAAATTAAATAATATAAATAATTACGTTTAAAAAGAATTTACTAAATCGGATGATTTATTAATATTTTCTTATGATTTTTTTATGAAAACAAATCAATAAATCGATATATATTTATATTAGGCCGAGTAAAAAAAAAAAGCCAAGTTTTGTCGAATATGCTAAAACAGACTAAATTTTTTTCAAATATGTTTTGAAAAAGTTAATCTAAGTTGATATATTTATCTTGCATGCTTTTGGTATCAAATTTGATTGCAAACCAAACTACAAAAAGTTACAAATATACTTACTAGTTACTAAACACGTGTAGTGTTTAACTATTTATGTTGGGTTATGATCTCGTATCACAAATTATCATATCCTCATTTAAATACCTTATAATCAAGGTGTGTAGATTTGATGATAAGGGTGGGACTTTTTATGGAAAGGTTAGTAATTACATATACTTAATTCATCACGGTTAAATTATGATTTTAATGTGGTAGCTAGTAAAGTTGGGACATCGAATAAATATTCATATCAAGTAGTGATTTTGTCTCACACGTGCCTTCTGTCATGATTTATAACCGTGTAAAGGTAATAATGCAAAAGTAAAAAAGAAATAGTAGAACAGGATACAATTAGTTTTTGTTTGTTTTGTAAAAAAGAAAAGAAAAATCTTGCAATCAAACTTCTTAATTAAGCAAAAAAGAACCAAGCCATTCCAGAACTCAAAAACTCAAAGTACCTATTACATGCCAAAAACTATCAAGTATTAACACCTTAATCAAACAATACAATCAACAATCACTAAAAAAAGTAAACCAAGAAGAACAAATTTACATGGAATGAAGAAACACAATACTACTAAAATTGACAACATACATTGATACAACAAACCAACCATGAATTGGCCAACCCAGATAAAAGAATAGTGTGAAGAATAAGCGCCAAAAAAATCGAACGATGCCCACCCCACACACACGCACATATATATACACACAAAGTATGGTTGAACAGTGGAAAAGTCCAATGAGTCGGAACATGAACCATCCTTCGTAAAGTAAGTCGAAAATGCACACTCATTTGGAATCTATAGGATTATTATAACAATAAGTAGAATCACCACCACAACAACAATCGCAATCACCCACCAACACTGTTGAGAAAGCAAGAGTGAGAACAACAAATACCAGAATATAAGAAGCTTCTGCTATTTAATTCTGAATTTTGCACCATTTTTGACCCAAAGACTAGCTAGATAACTCATTGGTACATTGAGCCTTGAAATTATTTTCAAACTAATGCCAACAATAATTTCATGCATGTTTTACTTTTTTTAATAAGATAAATGGAAAGAGCTTTTACAGAGTATTTCATTTTTTGGTTTAACTTGTGTATATAGATTATTTAACTTTGATACTAAAGAAGCTCACTTTATTAGAAGAATAACTTTTCTTCGGGTATCTTATGTTATCCATATAACTTTCGAGCAAATAAAGTAATTGTTAAGTATTACACTTAACAAATGGTTAACTTAATTAGTCAACAACGACGACGGAGTTCACTTCAGCATACTATATGTAATAGGTCTTTTTTTATTAAAATGGGGAAGAATTTGTAATGCAGGATAATTAGCATTATTTAAAAACAAAAAAAAAAATTTATGCCAGATGAAACACAAATAGGTCAGACTTCAGAGATTTTATTTCATAAAATTCAGAATTTCATTTGAAGGTATTGACTTTTAGATCCAATCTAGTAGAGAATGAGCCATGGAGATGGAGGGCATATCGGAAATTTAAGAAGCTACTTCTTTAGAGTATGCCTGATATTCAAACATTTTCCGAATTTCAAATGAGTAAACAATGATCAACTTTATGACACTGATTCTCTGTAAACTAACTTGAGTGGATTTGAATATTTGATGAAATGAATATTGTTCCTAGGGACAATGTTTCAAGGAGGTAATGGCAGGACAGGATGATGGAACCCTTGTTGAGCCGTTGAGGAATTTTGGCAACACATACGAGCGTCGCAGGAGAAGAGAGACGAAGAATTGAAGGCGACTTTTATTTGTTTCTTTATTTCAGTTCTTTCCATATTTGTTTCATTACTTCAATTCTTTCCATATTTGTTTTAATTAGACTTTTGATCGGCCAGCCCACGAGCTTGTTTTGGGGACGTGTGTTATTAGTTGGTTTCAGACTCTTGTTCTTTTTTTCCTTACGCTGAATTCTGATATTGAAACTTAGAATTTTTTTTTTTTTTATATTTTCAATTCATTAGAGAAAATACAAAAAACGGTCAATTTTGCGTACCAAGGAGAAAACGTGACACTTTATCGACCACCATTCTTCTGCTTTAGCCAACTGTCGGTAGGAGAGGGATTTTATTTCTACTGTTTGTTTACTAGAACTAATTTCCAATCATAAATCAATACTTTATTGAATTTGATTCAAATCAATTCAGTCCGTTTCATCGTGATGATTAAGTTAGTTGATTGTGTTTTTTTTATTAGAATTAACTGGAACACTAAGGAGGATTTAAACTGCAATGCTAATATTTTGAATACGGCGTTGGATATAAATAAAATTAAATAATATAAATTTAGAAGGGATTATTGAGCGATTTGGAACGACCCAAAGACGAAGACAAAATGAATGAATGAGTCAAGCAAATTGGCCAATTCGCGACTACTTGAGAGAATTTACGATAATATTTTTATGATCGAAACCTTAAAAATGCTACCGGGTGAAATGGAAGATAGTTTATTTACGCGATCGAACTCGCTACGAAGGAGGAACAAAAACGCGTCTCGGGGCAACTTTGGATTCAATCGGGTAAAATAGACCCAAATTTTTTTCAAATATGAAATTAGTGGGGGAAAAAATTCATAATCTAAGGGAAGGATATATTTATCTTGCATGCTTTTTGGTATCGAATTTGATTGCAAACCACACTTATACAAAAAGTTACCAGAAAATATACTTACTAGTTACTAAACAACGTGTAGTGTTTAACATCATTAAACGGTTGGGTTATGATCTAGGAATCAACAAAGAATCATATTGGTGGATATCCTCAATTTCGGATAATACCATATAATCAAGGTGTGTGGATTTGATGATAAGATCGACAATGGGACTTTTTATGGAAAGTGGTTTAGAATAATTACAATTTACTTACACGGATTCATTATGGTTAAATTATGACTTTTTAATGAGGTAGCTAGTGGAAAGTTTGGACATTGAATAGTGGGCCGAGAATAATATCAAGTAGTGATTTTGTCTCACAACAATGGGATTAACTATCATAATTTATAACCTTATCAAAAGGTAATCATGCGAAGCGGAAAAATCCGAAAAATGAAACCAAACCAGATTAACAGGATACAATTAGTTTTGTTTAGAGGAATTTGTTTTGAAAAAAAAGAGATGAAAAAAAATCTTGCAATCAAACTCTCTTAATTAAGCAAAAAAGTACCAAGCCGGATTCCAGAACTCAAAAATTAAAAATTTCCACCTATTACATGCGAGTTGCACGCAAGGCGTTGTATTTCTCTAAATTGGACTTATCAAGTATCATCACCTTAATCAAACAATGACATCAAAAAACCTTTCGGACACACAAAAACTATAAATTTAATTATGCCATTCGGATTTGCACATGGAATGAAGAAGCAATTATGAACCATGACCTAAAATTGACGATGATATTTTGATTTACAACAAACAAACCAATTTGTGATGAATTTTAACCCAGATTTATTATAAAACACGCCAAAAAGTATTTGGGTCATTTCATATCATTTGAAGGGAGTTCGGGTTGACGAAAAAAAAATCAAACGTGACCGAATTGAGAGGATTTTTGGGGTTGGCGGGATATTATCGTAAATTTTGTGCAACGGTTTGGTGAAGGCACGTCCACTACACAACTTAACCAAGAAGAATAAGTATACACACAAAGCTTCGACACGTTGAAGGAAGCTCGAAAACTCCAATACTCACCCTACCAAATTTTGATGAGGATTTTACTATATGAACCATCCTTTGTAAATTAGACCCATTGAAGATGCACACTCATTTGGAATCTACAGGATTATTATAACAATAAGTAGAATCACCACCACAGCAACAATCGAACAACAATCACCCACCAACACTGTGGAGAAAGGGCGATTATGAAGATCGTCTCCGGGAGAACAACAAATACCAGAATATAAGATTTCTTCACCTATTCAATTCTGAATTTTCCGACCATTTTGACCGAGAGACTAGCTAGATAACTCGAAGTCCGGTCAAATCTGAGCTAAGCTTTGGCGAGTTCTGGGGTACATTGAGCCTTGAAATTAGTGTTTTTTCAAACTAATGCCAACAATAATTTCATGCATGTTTTACTTTTTTAATAGATAAATGGGTCGATGTGTCCATGGATTTTTACAGAGAAATTACACTATTATTTTTGTGGATAACCTTGTCGAAGTCCTCATTTTATTATTTATAACTTTGATACGGAAGTTCATCCTTTATTAGAAGGCAATATTGTTTCGGATTCGGGTCTTTATAATGCTTATGATTTGTTATCCATATAAGCTCCTAGCAAGCGGATGAAGTAATTGTGTGGAACAATATGAGGTGCTTACACCTAAACAAATGGTTAACTTACAAATTAGTCAATCGCTATGACCCCGTTTGAACATTTCACGGACTGACGACCCGATTTCACGGTTCAGCGGTACTGGATGCAATACAGGATGCTCTTCTCCGTGAACTTTTGGAACACGGAAGGCGCTCAAATGGGAAACAAAATTTGGAATGCGGAGAGGATAATTAGCCATTGATGATTTTAAACAAAATAAAAAAAATCGTTGTTTACCGGATCAATCAAGCTTGCCAACAAGTTTTCGGCCCTTTCAAAGTGGTGGAATGGATTGGCAGCGTTGCATATCTTCAGTCAAAGATAGTGTTCCATTCATAAAATTCGATGCTATTACACAACCGACATTTGAAGGGCTGGTATATTGGGATATCGATGGTTTTAGAGGCGTTGGTGCAGTGGCACTCTATGAAGATGAATGGGAGGCCATGGAAGATGGAGGTCACTTAACCTTGAGGACAAGGTTGATTCGGGGGGGATGATGATGGAACCCTGTTGAGCCGTTGAGGTGTTTTGGCAATTCCTAATAGACGAAGAAAACGACTTTTATTTGTTTCTTTATTTCAGTTCTTTCCATATTTGTTTCATTACTTCAATTCTTTCCATATTTGTTTTAATTAGACTTTTGATCGGCCCAGCCCACGAGCTTGTTTTGCCGGACGTGTGTTATTAGTTAGGGTTTCAGACTCTTGTTCTTTCTTCCTTACGCTGAATTCTGATATTGAAACTTAGCAGCGATTTGCTGTGTTTTGCTAGTATATTTCGTGCATTCATTCGAGATTCCTAGCACGCCTCGCAAGAGGTTTCATCACAGGATGAGCTTTGTTTAATTATTGTTAAAATTGCATAATGGTGATTCAATAAACATTCTTATGGAAAGATAAATTCCACTTACCCACTTAGCTTTTGATTTTCCGCTTTTGGATCCCTTAGAAAGCTGCACCTTAGACTGGGATGTTGCAGCAGCTGATGCCTCGATTTTGTACTGAATGTCATCTGTTAGAAGAAAAAGACCAACTCCATAACGTAATGGTATTAGAAGAACAAAAGTTTGTCACGTATTAAAAATTGTACCAATATCTACTCTCTGATCATGAATTAATACTGCAAGGTCCTTAAAGATTTCATTGGCTTCCTGTATTTGATACTGAATCTCTTCAATTCCTTGCTCTCTTTCCTCTATTACAGCCTCGTTGAATGCAACATCATTGTCCAATAGTATGACCTCTTGTCTGCAGAATTAATTTCTCTGATAATTATATGTTTTTTCTCAGCTGGGAAAAAATAAGTCAACTAATCCAATCAACGCCAGTGAACTTTAGAAATGAAGTTTCATTGGTACAAAACTAAAAAAGACCTTAATTTTAGACTTCTAAAACCTTTTGCCCTACCTTTTAACTTGAAGCTTTTGCAGTAAATAGATCTCTAATTTAGAATATTATCAGTTATTTCACAGTTCATCTAGTATGACTAAGATACGTTATATCCATCAATAAATTTTTTGGAAGTTAAAAGCTTGATTCATTTGAAGAAAAAAAAAACAAGAAAAATACATGGTCGGACAAATGTGCAGTTCACTAAAAGAAACACAAATGAAGTTGTCAGCAGAGATTTGTTTCACTAGTTTATATCAATATTGCATAATACCAGCATCTTATGTAATATACATAAAGAAGGTAAATTTAGGCTCCAATCTCTTGCAATAGGAGGCTAATTTTATTGTGAAAGTTCAAAGTTAAAGTGGTTTTTCTCACCTTTTACCCGCCATAAGAAATGACTCATTTTCCCTCTCGGAGTCGGGTTCCGTGTATGGACCAGAACTAGAGCTGCAGCAAATAGACGAGATTCAAATTTAAAGTGTTGCTATGATAACAATGTAGAATTCAGTGGAGATAATGCTGGTAAATAGAACGCTAAAGTTCTTACGGTAGAGACGATGCTGGAGGAACAACAGGAGAAAACGTAGATTCACGTTCAGATGCAAGCTGTTGAACTTTTTGAAACTCTTGTAAAGTAGTTTGAAAATCTCTAGCAAGCTTGGCATTTTGAATTCTCTTAGTTGGCTGAATAAAATTCCAATAATAAATTCAGTCACCAACTACTCCAACAAGAGTTAACTAATCCGTTGAGGTCATTAACTCGCTCCAAATCTAGATATTGCAGTGGTTCTAATTTTACAATTAACTCAATATATTAGAGTTGCAGCTTCATCAAGTCAATTTTACATTCTCTTATGGGCTTACAATTCCTTATTAGAGAGCTCGAAACACCATATAGTTTGGGAGTTCAATGCTAGAATGCATTCCAAGACGGTCTCCAAGAGTCCAACTAAATAGGCCTAAAATCCATCAAATGCTACACACATCCATTCATCAAGTGCAGAAAAACCCCAGTGTAGCATGGAAATCACACAAACGAACAAATCAAACATGTCTTAGGAATTAAAAAGTATAAATCATGCCAAAATATGACTATGATGCAGCTAACTGATGACATTCATTCGAAGGTTAAGAGAGAAACCATAATATGCATACTAATTGGAAATTAGAATTAGAATAAAAATGACAGTTGAAGGAGAGGAACAACGAGATACAAAGTAATTAAGCAACATACATCAGTATCAGCACCACCATCAGATGCCGTGAGGGATTTAAGCTTCGCAGAGGTCTCCTTCACCAAATCCACTATACGTTGTCTAGTGTTTTGCCTGTTGCCAAAAATAAGAATTTAAAGGCGAAATTGAACGAGACGAACCAATAATTGGAACGAAATTACTGCTAAAGTCAATGATTAAAAACGATAACCAACAAATTAGACCATGAAAGTACGATTGCAACAGTTGGAAGTTATAATAGAGGATTTGGAACGAACAATTTGAGACGGTGATCAGGAGTGTCTTTGGAGGTTCCGATGGCGTCGACGAGGCGCCGGAAAGTGGCGACAGCGGTGTTGATTTGGAATAAGGCGGCGGCGACGGCTTGCGAGGGCGGGGCGGACGATCGATTACCGCCGGACTTGATGTCTTGGAAGCTCATTTTGGAAAATGCAATTTGTTGTTGATGAGTGATGCGATCGAAATTCGCGGGAGTAAAAGGCAGTTGTCCTAGTCCAAGGGTCCATAGTCCACCCTGTTCTGTTCGATTATTATTTTAAGGGGCCTGCAATATATATGTCGACCGAATTTGCAGTAATTCCACCAAAACGGGAAGGCATTTGAATTTGAATGGAAAGAAATTGAGTTGAGTTGAGTGAATATATATGGTCAAACTCGGTCAACTCAATTTAACTACTTATATGGGGTATAAAATTTCAAGGTCTTTTGTAAATAATTGACGCGACATACTACCCTAACCTAAGAGCTCGTTTGATAGGGGTTATTAGTGAATGGTAAATACACTAACATCAATAATATGATATTTGGTAAGTCATATACATAAATATATTGGCCTTTTAAAAAATGACGGCCCGATCCCCACTCTACTGAATTCATATGATAATCGATACCTTCTATGGAGGTGGTATTCATAAAACTATCAATAATAATTTTTTTTTTCCAAATTTAACCCCAAGAATATCATAACTTCTCCATGGAAAAATCTATTCACATCTTCATCCGCATGGATTCCTCTGTTCCACAATACCCTATTCCACATCATATTTTAATTATTTAAAATTTTAAAAAAATATATAAATTTTCTTTTTCAAATTTTCTTTTTTCTATTTTTTTCTGTTACTCGACCCGGACTTAACCCAACTCAAGTGGTTCATGGTTCACCCGATCCGAATGGCTCATAATTTAGGGTTTATGATTCTTAATTTAAAGTATAGATTTTAAAATTTTAAATAAGTAAATCATGAGACATGAGTCGGAGTTGTGGAATAAAAGTGAAATAGGGGAATCCGAGCGATCCTCATCGCCCCGTATCCACTTCTCATATTTCACCAATCCATAACTAAAAAAAATATGCATATAAAATGCCTAATTCATATGAGGAATACTTCGATTATGAACTAATTGCCATTACCAATTGCATATCATCACACATTCGCCAAAACTAGATTAAAAAGCAGGGATCCCTCCTTCCTGAATTTCCAATAGCCCCACCATCGCCGCCCGTGCTTCCACCGGCGTTTCATTTCCGACCACCGTTAGTTGAATCTATGCCACCGGAATCGTCAATTTTGACTCAAAAAATTGGGATCTTAAAATATCACCATTGCCTGTATAGTTTGCAGATAGTCGTCGAGGACAGGATGGGAGATGGCGAGTTGCAGATTGGTTGGGGGAGTCAGGGAAACATGGAGAAGATGATGGGTGTGGGTGGGTGTTGAAATGGTGGATTTGGAAATTTATTTTCTTTAATTTATTTAGCTAATTTTGTTTAATACGAACAATTGTAATTAGAATTTTTCATTAACCTTAATTTTGTGCTTTGATTTTCCCTAAAAAAAACTTATCTCTAATAAAAATAATTGTAATAATTTAATTTTATAATTTTTTATTTTTTTTACAATATTTATAATTATTCCGGAGGAGAAGGATGTGAAAGGAGAACAATGGTTATTGATGTAAAAAATGTAAAATGTGCTAAAGTATGGAAGGGTAGAAATGACTGTCTTAAATTTATCAACAATTTTAAAAAAGCTACCAAATGAAATATAAAATATAACTATTGTGTACCAAACAAAAAAATATATATGTAAAACTTGTCTAATAAATCACTATTTTAAATATCCTATCTTATCACATACATGCTACAAAACGAGCTCTAAAAGTGCAAAAAATTAGCCCTACAAGTGCAAAAAATGCGACTTACTGCCCCAAAAGTGCAAAAAATATCTTATCACATACATGCTACCAAACGAGCTCCAAAAATGCAAAAAATTAGCCCTAAAAGTGCAAAAAATGCGACTTACTGCCCCAAAAGTGCAAAAAAGGCAAAAAATTGGCCCATGCAGGTCTCGAACCTGCGACCTTCGCGTTATTAGCACGACGCTCTAACCAGCTGAGCTAATGGGCCAATTTGCTGAGATAATTTTATTATAATATTTGACAGGAAATCAATAGCATAAGATTTGATTATCTTATCTTAATGCATCTACCTGATTCAAATATATCCTACACTAATTTTATAATTCTACTTTTTCTTTAATAAGTTATCCAAATTGCCAATAAATTTTGACGAAAAAAACCAAATTTCCATAATTGAACAATTATTATCACTATATATATAATTTTTTCCCCCTCCTTTGTAAGCATTAATGAAAATAATTCCGACGATAAAGACTTGGAATAAGGGGACCTTTTTCGCATCATCGACCCGTTGTCAAGGTGTAAAAGTGAAAAAATACACCATCTTTTCTCATGTTTACTTGTAGTAAATGCTAATTTGCTGTTTATAGCAACGTAAACAAAGCCAAATATTCATGCACATGATTTTTACATATTAACTGGCATAACAGTATAACTGTATAACACCATATATCTCACAATTGTCATAGTCAACTTGATCATCCCTTTTGCTGCAAACCGCTGCAGATTCAAAGCAACCTCAGTAAAATACTATAAGTATATATACAAAATACTAAAAAGTGTGACGAAGTGAAAATGAAATATCTCAAGTGGTTAGAAAACGCTATAGACTCAAAGTCGTGAAACCACCATTAGTAGATCCAAAAAAAAAAAACACATAAGACTGACAGAATATGACTTGCAAAGCAGCAAAAATCGATTACCGAATTTCAATGAAGTTATTACCTTTCATTTGTTACATTTGCCAAAATATATTGAAGTTCGAACAAGGAAACAAAATGACCAAGTCAACCCTGATCTAGCACTTTGGCATGTATGCTACATTCAAATATGTGGTGGCTATGTATAATTTTGTGTTTGGAAAGGAGTTCACAAAGTTTGTAATCATGCCCCTCTATGTCCCCAAGAAAATTTCACAAATCCTGGAAAAGAATAAGAAAGCAAATCCTTAATAAGAAAAGTGTTGCTTTTAATTGAGTTACATGATGCACCAACCTTAAATAAGAGGTTCATAAATCCTGAAAAAGAATAAGAAAGAAAACCTTTAATAAGAAAAGTGCTGCTTTTAATTGAGTTATATGATGCACCAACCTTAAATAAGAGGTTCACTATTCAGTGTCGGAGTCTTTTGGTTCCTCGTAATGCATGATCTCCTTCCAAGCACTGTCGTGTATATATTGCTGCATTGAAATATAAGAATGTTTATATGTACACGTCCGGACATAGTAGTAAATAGGACCGAGGCTGCAGCATTCATAAGAGCCTTCTTGAGTTTTTCATTTCTTGAGATGGGAAAGTATCACATTCACAGTGCATACTAGTACTTTATCAAGGATGGTAGTGAAGCATAGAGTTCGGCTAAGCACTGGAAGATCCAATCGAGCAATTGTTCTCTTGGAAGTTCCAAAAGAAGTTCAGCCTATCATAAGATATAGACAATGTGAAATAGAATTCCAAGTCTTTCTGCTAATCCTTATTTGTGAATTGTTTAGGCATAATGCATCGACAAATCTCTAAACTATCCACTTTTGATTCGATAGGTTCTTAAACTCTTTTTTTTTTTGCTGTAAAAAGCCCTTCAAGTATTGAATTTCTATTTCACGAGCCCCCTCGAAACGAATATAGATGGATTTTTTTTTTCCGATTTATCTTAATGATCCTGCTAAATCATATGCACGTTAATATTATAAATATCAAGATGCGCAATACTACAGGTGATGATGGGTGCCTTAAATTGCTTGCGTTAAATACTTTTGTATACAATAAAATTAAATAAAGCTGAAAAAAGGGTCAATTTACGTCTTGAGGGATCTCGTAAAATAAAATATCAATACTTAAAGGACTTCAAAAAAGAAAAGTTTAAGGGACCTATCGAGTTAAAAAAAATTATAGTTCAAGGACTTTTTGGTACATTATGCCAATAGTTCATTATAGAAAGAAAGAGTTCGCACCTTGATTGTCCCATCCTCGAAAACAAGAGAAGTTCGATGCATTTCAGATGCCATTGAATCTAACATCATCTTGAAAACATTTTTCCTCATGTTTGTTTTCATGTGAACCAACTTACCTGATGCATGCATTTTAGTAATTCCTAAATCTGCTGCCATTCTCCTTACATATAGCTTCTTCAACAGAATTTCCATCGAGTAAGGCTCTTTTCCATATTGGCGCCGTAGATTCTCAGTAAACTGAATTAAATTCCAGATGTCTTTCTCAGCAGCTTTCTCAGCTTCATTAATAATTTCCATGGGATTCTCGAGATTATTGATGTACTCAGAAGGAAGATGAGGGTTTAGATTCACATCAAGCTGTGCAGGAACAAATTTAAGAGGGGTTATGAATCCTAATCATACATTGTATATAATGTCATCAAGAAAATGAGTAATGTATTGTTAAAAGAAAATGCTAAATACCCCAAATGCGATTCCATTAAGGATTATAAACTTGCTTTATTTATCCATCAAGTGAATGTTCACATAATTCAGAATAACGTAGAGGTTGTATTACATCAACTAAAAAAAACAAAAGAATTCTAATCAGTAAGCAATACCTGCACTGAACCATAAGCAACAGGGATCACACGATGTTCATCCACCTAAAATCAAGAAACAAACTTTAGTCTGTGAATATGAAGAATAATGTATTGGAGTTTTAAATGTATTGGCATAAAATGCAGGGCATTGACAAAGTAATCATAAAAAATGAACAATTTTTATTTTCCTCCAAATCCTCCCATTTAAATTCCTCCAAAACAAATCGAACAATTAATACATTCTCTCTTAATTATGTCTTTTCTTTCTGCAGTTTATTCTCCGTGTTCATTCTACAAAATCCACTCGTTCTCTCCTTACGAGGTCTCCTTTTTTTCAGAGCATCCTAACCAATGCAAATCCTCTCTTGATTAAATTTTCTTCCAAATCCTCTCTATACATAAACCAACCATTTTCAACATAAAATTAAACCACCATAAATTTCTCAATCATCTTACAAATATAACTACCAAAACACGCTAAAATAAAACCAAATATTACCTTGGACAGGCTTACAAAAAGCATTTCAAAGAAAAGATCAATCCCCACATTTCCAACATCCCCTGTTTGTTGCTCACCAAAGATGTTGCCAAAGCCTCTGATGGCCATGTCTCTTTCTGCAATATGAAAACCTTGTCCAAGATCTGTACACTCTTCTAAAGCAGCTAGCCTCTCCTGAAGAGTCAAAGTGAAAATGCTATTTAATTCAAATTAAGGAAGAAATAACTTCAAAAGAAAGTTGCAATGCTTTATTTTTCAGTAAATTGTTATAACTGATATAGAAAAAAATTTAGATGAACATACAAGTGCCTGATCAGAAAGCAACGACTTGTCCGGGTAAAATAAGTATGCATGAGCCTCCTTATCTGCTCGGCCTACTCTTCCACGCAGCTGGAAAATAAAGTATGTAGATTTTAGACATCCAGCAAACATAAGATTAATATCAATAATCACACAACAATAACATAATATCAGAAAATTAGACCATGAAACTTCTTTTCGTTCTTGTAGATCTTAAACTTCATGTCAAACTTAAATTATTTGATAGGTTAGCATGGAACCCCTCAGTTGTTGTGTGTGTGTGTGTGTGTGTGTGTGGGGTATTGTTTACTAGTTGTACAACATTAACTGAACAATTATGATGCTTGGCCAATAAAAAAGCTCTCATTGATGAATTTTGAGCTTTTAGAGACATATGCTGTTTTTTTTTTTAATTAATTAGAAAAGTAATACAAAGAATATGAATGTTTAACCTCAAGGGCTAGCAGATGGAGTAAATACCATATGACCATAAGTATGAAGCATATCAACTACAAACAATATGAGCTCCAATACTATCTACTTTGGAAGTTTAATAAAGGATTAGACAAAAGATCGAGCAGACTTACCTGATACAATTGAGCAAGGCCAAATTGCTGAACATCTTGAATTACAATGGTGTTTGCATTTTGAATGTCCAGCCCACTTTCAACTATATTTGTGCAGATTAAGATCTTAATATGCCCCTGTGCAAAATTTTCCATGGTTTCCTCAAGCTGTCTTGAGTATTGCTGCAGTTAAAAAATTTGATACATGTTAGTAACTTGGAAGAAAATATAAAACAACATATTCATCACTACAAATGCAACGAACTAGAATATAACAGCCAATTTGGTTAAACGATTAATATTGTTTGCTTTTATAGCCTAATACAATTAACTTACTAACAGATGTCTGGAAACCAATTAGTCATACAAGGAGATAAAATTTGTGTATCATTTACAAATTTAAAATGTAAAGGAAGATCACCTTTCCATGAGCAATTGCAATATCCACATCTGGAAAGGATTGCTCCAAAAATTCCATGACCTCTTCAAGCCCTGCGGAGAGTGCGTCTTGTATAATTCTGCCTATGATCATAATCATGCATATCGTAATAAAAAGAAACATCTATAATGAGATTACCCTTGATACGAGGCAAAACATAAAACACTTGGCCACCACGGTCCAACTCTTGCTTGATTGCGTGTATCACCTTCTCTTTTGTATAAGCAGAAAGATGGGTATTTATTGGGACCCTTTCAGGAGGTGGTGTTGATATTAAACTGCAGTTAATGAAAGAGAAATATATCAAAGATATAAATATGTAAAATAGAACCTCATGAATTTTTTTTCCAAAATGAATCCCTGAAAATATATTTATTGGCCATCAACATGGATTTGGAATGCCATCATTTTTACCCATTATTTATCCTTCACATAAATAATTAACAATGCAGCCAGCTCGACCAAATAATTCCAAGATCTGATGAAGTGCTGGATTCATTTCAATTTACAGAACTGTATTTTCTTAAATTAAAAATCTGGCTTGCCAATTTTATCTTCAGCACTAGCACATGACATGGTCTGTCTTATAACGTAGTTCACATAAAAGAGCAAATAAATTTTGCCACTTAGGATGACATTACCTGGCATCACGGAACCCAGTCAATGCTAAATATAGTGTTCGCGGTATAGGTGTTGCTGAAAGTGTGAGGACATCAACTGAAGTTTTAAATGAAGCAATCCTCTCCTTCTGTTTTACTCCAAATCTCTGGAGAGCAAAAGCAGTACAAACACTCGTGAGTCACCAAAAAGTTTCAGTTTTAGAAACTTCATAGCTACTAAACATTCTTTTAGTAAAAAATAGATATAAGGAAAAAGATAGTAAGCCTCATCTAGGTAATACAGGCTATTAAAGGGAGTCCTCACGTTTTGACTGTGAGGCAGGACTCAGGAGTATAGATTTTGATCTTCAACAGAAGCTAATTTAAAGTCTAGTGAGCAGTTAGAAGAGTTGCATAGGGTTATTCAAAACCATGGTAAGGATATTGTTCGAAAACAATCAGAGCTCCAAAGCCATTGCTATTTTCCATTTGGTGCCATTCAGGAGGAAAGCTTCATATTTAACTTTTATTTAAGAGTTTAACTTTCACTGTTTGATTCACTGTGTGTAGCCTCATATTTCTATAACACTTAAAAACGAAAGCATTTGCACTTGTATTAAATGTGCACCATATTTGGCTGGTGTAACATGGAAAGATGGAATGGATCTTCTAAAAAAGACTTAGATTCTCTTATAAGTCTTCCCCTTTTATTATCTCGAGGGAGAAATTTCTTTCTGTGATGCAATTGAAGCCACTCTTTTTGTGGACGAGCCAGGAATCATAAAAAAAGAACTTTGCATGTTCTTTTCACCCTTGCACAACCTCAATCCTGATTGGAGAGAGTAAAACATATGGTTCTCCAACTTAAAACCTTATTATTAGAACTCTATAAAAAGGAGTTAGCTGGAAAATTGTGGAAACTCAAATTCACTAAGCATTTATGAAATTAGGTATTGAACAGGGAGTTTAATAAACATGGAGGCTTCTTGGTTAGAGTGGTCGACTAAGATAGGAATCTAGCAACCAAAATTCTTTGCTACCATTAAAGCAAAAGCTCTATATTACATGATAGTGTTCTGCTATTTGACTGTCTCATACAAATATATATGATAAGTTAGATAGAGGAGATGAAATATGAATATGAATATAATTCGATAACTACACAGGAGAGGAAAGAGGGGAAACCTGTTCCTCATCGATAACAAGCAGGCCAAGGTTACTATATACAACTCGGTCACCAAGTAATGAGTGTGTCCCAACTATAATGTCCAGATCACCATCTTTAATCATCTGTAGATAAGTCTCTTTCTCTGACTTGGTCTTCATGATTCAACAGAGGATGCATTACACAGTAAAGAAGAAGTTAGTATCATAGATGATCCAAGAGCAGGCAGTAAAAGTTACAATATTGTACTTCAGGTAAAGGCCACTGAACTACTGAAGTAAATTGTGAAAAGACTAAAATGGCAACAACACGAAGTTCTGGAATCAGAACTGTATGGATTACCTGAAACCTTGTTAGAAATGAACTGATAATATCAGAAAGTTAAACAGTAGCTTTCTAGCAATCTGAATCATCAACTGTTGTAAGGGTATAAAAAACAATATTAGCAAACCAAGACTCTGTGGTCTACATAATACCTATTAATCCATCCAGGTTACCCTAAACTCCAAAACTGCATCCTTTAATCTCTACTTCCTAAATGAAAATCTCAAGACACAATCCAACACAAACCCTCAAAACATAAGCTGCATGTGTCAAAACTAAAGAATAGCATTCCATAGACCCTCAACCCAAATAACTAAATTTCAAACCACAGATACCAGGACAAGCTCAAGTTTCTCTTTTGACCATATCATGCTTCATTTTAGAATAAGTTCATGCAGTAGAAAAAAATGCAAGGAGTTAATAAGCTCTATAAAAAGTACCACATGGAACCTAAATTGTGTAAGATCTTGGATAGACCTCCTTTTTATAACATAAAACTACAGATACATGTAGATATTAATTGCATGGAGTTCCTTTGGCTTTTTCATCTGCTGAAATGTATATCTTACATTTCCATTTTCAAAATCAGTTAGTTGGTTAGAGATTTAAATGGTCAGAAATTAAGTATGCACTACTTTACTGGAACTGAAGTTAATTAATGGAACTTGAACAACCAAAATTTTTTAATGAAAATCACATTACGGCATTCTGATACATTGGAGGTCAAAAAGGCAGAGGCCAACCACCATATGCCTCTGGCATATCGAAATAAAAAATAAGTTGTTGATCTCACATACCTGAAACCTACTCAGAAGTCCGACCTTGATGTCATGATATCTGGAGAACCTCTCTGAGATAACATCAAAATGTTGTTTAGCCAGCACTATTGTTGGAGCCAAAATCATTGCTTGCTTGCCAGCTGCAACCACACAAAATATGGCACGTAGTGCAACTTCAGTTTTACCAAAACCAACATCCCCGCAAATCAGTCGGTCCATTGGGTTCTCTCTTTCTGTCAAGTCCCTTTCCACATCCATGAACGCCTAGGTGAGAATCTAAATTGTGAGAGAAAAGAGCATCAACCTTGCCAGCTACATATGGAAACGTGACTACTATTGTACATTGTTGCAAAGTAATTGAAGCAACATGAAAAAGAGCTTTTAAATGCACAATACATCCGCTTAAGGGACCTTAAACTTGATTAAGTATGAAAAAAATTAATGGAACAAATATGATGCAAAAGCTAGAACTGCTATTTGGCACAAAAGTTTCAAGTTTCAGGTCATCAACAATTTAAAAATTATGGAAGCAAAAGCAAAACATACATTCTAATTACCTGTTTTTGATCAGGAGTTGGATTGTATGGAAACTGAGACACAAATTCAGCCACAGCAGAAGGTTTTGTATAAGGAGGCCGCTTCTGTTTGAGTCTATGCAGGTACAACTCCATCAGGTCAACAACCATTTTCTGAACTGCAACTTTACCCTTTATCCTTCTCCTCTCCCACGCACTATTATCACTCAATTTGCTTAATGTCCGTGGCTTTTTGTTTTCATTTGGACTGAAAGAAGAATACAGAAAACAAATATTTATCTTATTTTCTTGGTCTTGTTAATCCCATAAGGTCTCCCTAACAGGAATGAAGTCATCCAACAACCTAAAGTAGTTTAGAAAGACCAGTTCATAGAGAATCCACACAAAGAAATATAAATTTACAATTCTTCTATGATGTTGAAAGTGAACTATTACGCCACAATTCAAGTAATAATCACAATACAGTGAACAGACCAATAACCAAATCAGGAAAGGAGCAAATGACTATGAAAAATAAACATACAGATTGTAGCGGTACAGCATCCGAGACGCTTGCTTAATTGGTAACTTCGCCATTCCATCAGCATACTCTATAAAAACATGTTCAATTGGCTCCGCTGAAGATTTAGAAACATCATATTTGATACTAATAAAACGTCCAATTCCAACTTTCTTATGCACAACATAGTCCCCGGGACGGAGCGTATAGGGATCCACCTTATAACTGAAGGAGCCAGAAGCATCTATCCTTTCCCCTTTGAGTTTCTGCAAACCCCTCTGCTGCTGCTCCTTCACCAGCTGAATGTACTTGTCCGCCTCCTTCGAGTCCATCGCTGGCCTCGACGACGCCGTTTCTCTCTTTCCGTGCTCCCGCCGAATCCTCTCGTTCAGAAGCGATATGACGTCACGCTGCTCCGCCTCCGCCGGAGTCCAAATTCTGGACGGAACGGAAACGCCGCTGCCAATTTCGCGCGGAGCGATGGGCGGCGACGACGACAAAACACCTCTCACTCTCAATTTTAAGCTGAATCTAGTAGATGATAACGGAAACCAGTGTTTTGAGTTAGCTCCACCATTGTTATCGGTAATGTTCATGAAACCAGCCAATGACGGAGCACGAGCTACTAAATCCATGGCGCTGGATGGATAAACCAGAGATTTTTGCAAATGCCAATTCGAATTTGAACCTACAATTTTGCTAGCATGGAGGGAAGAAGAGATGAATTAAGCCTCTGATAGAATGGATATTAGTAGGAGTAGGAACTCTTGTTTTATCCCTTCATCAAAATGTTCAGATATTTTTTGCTCTTTCCGTGTTTTATATATTTTCCCGTGTTCTTTTAACAATGAAAAATCAATCAGAGTAGGCCGTGAGTGGGTGAGTCCGTTTCACGATAAAACAAAGTATGATTTGTAAGGGCGTGTTAATGAGTCGAGCCAAACAGTGCGTTGTTTAAAAAGTTATCGAGCTTTTATATTCATGTTTGAGCTTATTTAATAATTAATCGAGTCGAATTTGAATGAATTTTTATTGAGCCGAACACAAGTTGTACTCGAGCAGTTTGACATTGTTACACTTATTTTATATTTTATTTATTTTTATTTATCGAGCTTTTTAATTGATTTACAATGAAATATTATAAATATATGTTCAAGCTTGTTTATATTTAATATAAGCTTGTTTGAATTTGACAAAATATGTTGAATATATTTTAAAAATATATTTAAAATAAATTAGTTTGATTTCAATAAAATAATTTTTTTAAAAATACATTTAAATTAAATTATTTAAACAATAAAGTATATATTTGGTTGGTAATTTCACTTTAAAATAGAAATATATTGTTAAAATAATGGTTTGAAATTTCATTTTTATTATTTAGTAGAATGTCATGCATTATTTTAAATAAAAATTTGTGTGAATCACAGTGAACTATATTATTTAAATTTATAATTATACATAAAAATTATTACTGTTATATTTAAAAGCTCTCATTGTTATGTACAATAACTATCACGGTTAGAAAAATAATTTTATTTTTGAACAGTATTTTTTTTTTCAAAAGTTTCACTTAAAAAATGCACATTGATTGACTAATTTCACTTTTAAAAGAGTATTTATATATAAAGTGAGGATTTTTAAGAGCAAATAGCGAGAGCCTATTATTTATTTGAGGCGGTCGAATAAAGACCCCGAGAAGCAAATTTTACGGCCCATTAGCACAGCAATATGAAGAGAGCTGGGCCTTATTTTTATTCTTAGCCCAAATCGCCCACAAACAGCCATTTTTGTCCACCATGTGCATCTTCAATAATATTATAGAAATTCAATAATTTAATATAACTTCTTCAAATCTAAGTAAAAGAAATTCTAAAATCAATAATAAAATATGTATTTAAATTTTATATATAAAATCGTGCAACGTATGAGTGCTCGACAACAAAGTGATATATTAATATATATACCAAACAAATTAAACACTGTTTATATATCTCACAGCCGACTATACCTTTCGGTGCAGGTATGAGAGATCAGTGGCAAAATAGTTTAATATGCATTGCATATGTAATTGAATTTGAGTAAATTATCACAAAATGCAAGTGGATGCATCTTTTATATATATATAAGCATATATGTCATTAAAAAAACAGAGAATGTCCAAAAAATCACATTCTACCTTTAGATTAAAGTAACTCCTAAGGTAAAAATAATAAAATGAATTTGTATTTATTCAAACTGGAAGCATTGGAAAAGTAATATTCTCCATAGATTTGAGAAAGTATAAAATGACCTAACTGCTTTGGATTTTAATAAGATAAAAATTTGTATGAAACGGTCTGTTATATACTTTGAATTTTAATAAGATCAAAAATATATCAAAATCCAATTTAAACCTACACATAAAACTTTTTTGCACCTATTCCCACTCAAAGACAAATTAATCCTAAAAATCAATCTATGAAGCATTGATTCTACATTGGAGCTCCATTATATATAATATACATGAGACCGTCTCAAACAAGATTATCATCTTTGTGATTAATTAGGATCTCATAATTTAATTGGTGTTCCATTTTATTTTTCATTATTTTAACACGATCATGTCATTATCAATAATGGTTTATAATACAGATTAAAGATAATGATACACAAAATAAACTCATAGTTTAAAAAAGGTCAAGGACTAGTCAGCTATACGCTTGGAATGCTGGATAAAATAAAATAAAATATTGTACACATGTATTCTATAAAAACTGGAAACTAAGAAGGCTTGGAATATGCATGAATGCTTTAATATTTTTAAAAAAGAATGGAGGGCAAAGTAGACAATAACCTGAGCGACGTTGAAAACGGAGGCGGCAGAAGCGGTGGCAGTAGAGAAGTCTCCGGTGAGCAAATTGAAGCAGTGGATAGAAGCATGAGTTTCACCACAAGTTATCAGCCTCCTCAACAAACAGAGAAAGTACGTAAAGATATGCTTTCTATTTAATTTCTTATTCAAATGCATATACCTAATTATAATTTTACTGAATTAAAAAATAGTCTTAAACCGGACATAAAAAAGAGGAGACATAATTAGTATTGAAAATTCAACTTTTTGATCGAGTAAAATATGGTTGACCTCCTAACTGATTATCAGATCAAAATGTTGAAAAGTGGAAGTTACAACTTACAAGAATAATTTTAATTGTAAAAGTGAACAGAACTAAAACAAAAATAGGAATAACTTAAAAACCTCAATCCCCACAAAAAATTCAATGTGACGATTTTTTTATTTTTATAGGTTTTCGGCCAAATGTGAAAAAAAACACGGACAAATATTTATTAAAGTGATTCCCCAAATACAAATTTGGTTCTTTTTTTTTTTTTTAAATAAGTGTGTGTCCTTTCGTGAGTTAAAAGTGAGTATTTTCACTTAAGAAAATGTCCAATTAAAATTGGGACGGACATAAATGGAATATGTCCAATTAAGATTGGGCTATGACATAAACGGAATATGTGGGGGTCCGTTTAAGATTAAAGGAGGAGTACTAAAAGATTTTTTTTATAAATAACTTTTTTTTTTTTAATTTTTTTATTTTAGTCATGTCATGAAATAGTCTGTGTAACTTTCAAATTTTTTGATAATTTTGTCCGACGTCAACGGTAAGATCAGGTGAGCAATCTGATGACCAATCAGACTTTACCATGTCATAAGGATCAACCGAATGTTTGATCTCCTACCGCCGGTAACCTGACCAAAATATTTAAAAGTCAAAGTAATAATTATTTTCAGTTCTTAAAAGTTGTCAGAACAAAAATCAAAATATTAATAGCAAAAAAATATTTTCCCCACACTAAAGTCGTACGTGACGATGCCATGATATTTTTATAGGTTTTCGTGATACTTAGTAAACCTGATTTTTTAAAAAGTGCCATTACAACATGCGAAAGTATCATATGCCGTCGTCAGCTTATGCATAAAACAATCTCGTACAAAAGCTTAGTTCATTAAAATGTCCTCAAAATATATATCAAGAAAATATATAGTTTACCGATCAATCAGTGGCAAATTAAGCACAAGAGATCATCGATTATACATGTGACGGTTACCTACTGCAGCAGGTTAAATGACCACTTTTAAAAAATTTGAGAACATACAGGACCAAAATAAAAAAGTCAAAACAATCCGCCCCAATTTCAAAACGATACAAAATTACTGAACTACAAAAAACTTTTTCCCTTTTATTAATTATCTATCGTACTTTCAAATTTAAATTTTCGAATTCGACAATATTGACTCCATGTCTCTCTCAGGTGTATCCAACCATGGAGACTATCCTATTGGCATACCAATCTCTTGGAGTGGTATACGGCGACCTAGGAACTTCACCGGTCAACGTTTTCTCTTCAACTCGTTTAACGAACCTGTCGGAAGAAGATCTCGTAGGAACCCTAAGCCTTATAATATGGACACTAACTATTCTGGTGTTGATATAATACGTTTTCATCGTGCTACACGCGAATGATCACGGTGAAGGCGGAACTTTCGCTCTCTATTCGTACATTTGTCGACATATGAATTTTACGAACAAGTTCAGTATTCAGAATACGAGACTAGAATCAGACTCGGGTATGGCATATTATAGTGGAGGGAGCCCTTTGGCAACAAGAACGAGGAAGTATCTTGAGAGGAGCTGTTTTGCTCAAAACTTTGTTACTGTGGTGGTTTTGATAGGGACTTGCATGGTTATTGGGGATGGTGCACTTACTCCGGCAACCTGTGGTAAATACTTTATCCTTTTTAATATAAAAAAACGAGTTTTGTTTTTTGTTCCAAAATAAGATAATTTTTTAATTACTATTTTGGTAATTGATTTTTTCATGAGTTTTTTAAAGTCGGATTCTGAAGTTTGGATGTCCCAAACCATCGTTTTGGGGATGCTTTTGAGAGAGTACCTTTTCCTAAAAAAACGAAATGTTGTGGTACTTATTTAAAAAACGTAATAGTGAGACCAAAGTTGCATGAAAAAAAAAAATTTTCGAAGTGGTCAAATTACGATCAAAACTTTTGCCAATATTGGAAAACTGAATTTAGCCTAAAGAAATGAGTTAAAATCTATTTTTTAGGAGTCAAAATCCGTTGCGGCCCCATGATTTTTGTTTTTTTCTGCAAATTGTCTCGAAATAATATATTTTTTTAATTAAATCCTATAACTCCTTAATTGGTTCAGTTTTAGTTTTAAAGTCGCTGAAATTTGATATACAACATCGTTTTGTGCATGCATTTTGAGACCTTTTGCTAAAAAACACAAAAGTCATGGTACCAATTTTACATTTCACGTGTAAAACACGTGCCACACATAACGATGTTGAACTTCAAATTATGATAACTTTTGCCAATATTGGGCCACTAAGGAGCCTAAATATCATGAATCCTCTGGTAACTTAGGCCGTGTTCATTTTTATTTTATAATTTGTTAATTTCTCAATTTTGATACTTTGATTATCAGTTTTGATTCTTTTGGACTAAAATTTGAAAAAAAATATACATGGCTATCAAAATTGAAAATGTAAAACATATAGGACTAAAATTTTAGGCTGACAATGAACACATTTTAGTACTGCAAATTTTTACTTTTTCAATTTTAGTCCTGAAGGTATCAATTTCTAGTACTTTGGTTATCAGTTTTGATCCTTTTGGACTTGAATTGAAAAAGAAAATATACTTGGCTACCAAAATTGAAAAATATAAAATGTGTTTGTGAATTTTGCTAACAATTTTTAGACTTACTATATACAAACATTATGAGGAGTAATTTTTGAAAATATATAAGTGATATACCCATACTTCTAATTTCAAATGCCCCGTTAATCGGTCTTGTCCTAGAACATTAATCTACAAATTGGAGTTCTTAATTAATATCGGATTTTATATATACAGTTCTTTCAGCACTTCAAGGAATTCAATCCCGCTCCGACAAAATAACGCAAGGTTTGTGGAGAATAAATTATTTAATTTGAAGTGAAAACTTTATACTGAAAAACAAAAAAGAAAAAAATAAAACTATTTGAGATTACTTGACAAATATCCCTTTCCTATGTATCGTATCAGACCATGTTGTGTGGATCTCAGTTGTTCTTCTGGTAGCCCTTTTTGCCTTCCAACGTTGTGGAACAAGCAAAGTCAGCTTCTCCTTTTCTCCAATATTGTTGATTTGGTTTGGTACCAATGTCTCAATTGGAGTTTACAATATTATCAAATACCATCCATATATTCTAAAAGCTGTATCACCACACTATATTGTCAAATTCTTTATGAGGAATAGGAAAACAGCATGGAATCTTCTTGGAGCTGTTTTCTTGAGCATTACAGGTACTTATAGAGTTAATATCAAGAATCATCCTATAATTTAGGTCATGTCCAATTTTAATCTGGTACGTTTTTATAATTTTAAAAATTTAGTGAATTTGGTCCAATATTGAAAATAGTAAAAACATAATGAGCAAAAAATGGACTGGAATTGAAAAAGTATAACATACAAGACCAAAATTTTAGTCCGGTATATTTTCACTTTTTCTATTTTGGTCCAAAGGGAACAAACTAAAGGACCAAGATTGAAAAAGTTAAAACTTAAAGGACTAAAATTGGATATGATCTATGTTACATGATGGTTCTTGATATTAATCGGTATTTATACCTCTTTCTTTTGATTCTACACATGATGAATTATACTAAGTGCAAGATCTTTCATATCTGAAACTCTCCATGTAAAGAAACATAACTTTCTTTTTTGGATTTTCATGGTTTTGTAAGATAGGAGCTGAGGCCATGTTTGCAGATTTAGGTCACTTCAACAAAAGGGCAATTCAGGTAATTAGATTCAACCAATGCAATGAGATTTCTTCTAGAAGTTAGATTAGGGCTCAATCGTGTGCACTCCTGGTCCTACATGTTTAAACTTTTTCAATTTTTGTTTTTTTGGACAAAAATTGACACTAAAAGGACCGAAATTGAAAGCGGAAAAATATACAGGACTAATATTGAGCAAAAAAATGACCAAAATTGATGCTAGAAGGACTACAAATGAAAAAGTAAAAGAAAAAAATAAAGGACCAAATTTTTTGACCTTGTTATTTTTTTTTTTTGCAGTTGGGATTCTCTTTTGTCGTTTATCCATCATTAGTGATCACATATGCTGGTGAGACAGCTTATCTGATAAAGAACCATTCAAAAATAAGTGATGCCTATTACAGTTCCCTTCCAGATCCTGTTTACTGGCCAATGTTTGTTATTTCCACGCTTGCTGCTATTGTTGCCAGCCAATCCATGATATCTGCTAGCTTTTCTATAGTCAAACAGTCGCTCGCCCTCGGTTGCTTTCCCCGCGTTAACATTATCCATACATCTTCCAAGCATCAAGGCCAAGTCTATTCCCCGGAGATCAATTACATTCTCATGATTCTCACGGTTGGCCTCGTTTTTGGATTCAAAGGTGGCGTCGAACTAGCTAATGTGTATGGTAAGGTTTCAAATTCCCCAAGAAGCTTAACTGAAAGAGTTCCGTCTCATCAAAAAGTCTGAACTTTTAGAGAGGTGCATAATTGATTCGTTTATTTAATTTCCCTCAACATTAACCTTGTCGAAAAGATTTAATTAAAGACAAAA
This sequence comes from Stenogyne calaminthoides, assembly GCA_037126765.1. Taxonomy (NCBI): domain Eukaryota; kingdom Viridiplantae; phylum Streptophyta; class Magnoliopsida; order Lamiales; family Lamiaceae; genus Stenogyne; species Stenogyne calaminthoides. Next base: position 96,811 of record JBBCBC010000136.1, read on the forward strand.
AAATCTATACAAAATTGCCATAAATTATACTCCCATCAGTTAGGGAGGTTAGCAAAATTTGTCCGTCATGCTAGGGGTAGCAAATTATGCCCTCAGTTGCCATTTCACGCAATTTATACCAAAATTTATGCCATAAAACTTGTAAAAATGCACGTGACAAGAAAGATCGGCAATATCCCATCATATTCGACGGAGCGACCACTGCTGCTATGCAACACCACCACATTAATGTAAAAAACTACTAGACAATGAACCCGTCTTAGTCCTATAAATTTTCACCTTTTCAATTTTAGTCCTGAAGGTATCAATTATAACTCTTTGTTCCTTAGAAAATTGGGGTAGAGTTATTAATAGCCCAATGTAAAAGTAAATATTCTTTTATGTCATTAAATTTCAATTTATTCTTTTCTAGCCAAGAGAATTATTATTTAGACACTTATACCCCTATTTAATTAACTAAAAAAATTAAATAAAATAGGAAAAAAACAAATGACTTCTTAAAAAAATATTAGTGGATTTTTCTCCTAAAAATTAGAACAACTTTCTCTCTCCCTCATTCGGTCAACACTCTTATACTACATCATATTCAAACATTAATTCATCTCGTACCATATTTTATTAAACTCGTACTATCATTAATTCACCCCGTACCACACTTTATTAAGAGTGTATCATCATTAATTTACCCGTACCACCATTAATTCATCTCGTACCATATTTTATTTAAGCTCGTACAACAATTAATTCACCTCGTACCACATTTTGCTTAAGCTCGTACCACCATTGTTTCACCCGTACCACACTTTATTTAAACTCGTACCACCATTAATCCATGTACCACATTTTATTTAAGCCCGTACCACTATTAATTCACCTCGTACCACCATTTTTTCACTCGTACCACACTTTATTAAAGCTCGTACCACCATTAATTCACCATGTACCACATTTTATTTAAGCTCGTACCACCCATTAAGAACTGATCTTATTAAAAAAGAGTGATGAGGGTATAGTTGGTAAAAAATATATTCTCTTGGCTAGAAAAGAATAAAATTAAAATCATTGACAAAAAAAAACTTTTTAAAATAGAACTGGCTAAAAATTGGGGTTCCGTCTAGAGGATTTCAATTTTCCTCGAAATCCGCATGTGACCCCTTTAAAATTGAGGTTTCACATGCTGATTCTCACTCGTGGAGTGCCACCTCAACCAAAAATTCAAAATTTCCGAGAAAAAAGGAATAAAATTGATACCATAATTAAAATTGAAAAAAAATGAAAAATTAGTGGCCTAAAAGTAGAATAATCCTAAGTTAAAGGACTAGCTTAAAAAATTTCCCTTAAATGTTGCATATTAATGAAGTGTTACTGAAATCAACAGGTGTGGTGGTGATATGGGTGATGATAATAACCACATTGTTAACAAGTCTAGTAATGCTTGTAATATGGAAGACCAACATCCTCCTAGTCCTCACATTTCTCCTGTGCACCATTTGCACCAAATCAATTTGGTGCAATTGGATTTTAATTCAGTTTTTTTTTTCCGACCCGAACTTGGCCCGAGTGGTTCATAGTTCACCCGGCCCGAATAGGCTATGATTTATTATTTAGTGTTTAGGGTATAGATGGTTCATTCAAATTAAAATTGAATCCAATTGCACCAATTGCATATTGTGTAATTGGTGCATACAAGTGTTATTCATAAAATTATTATCGTAAAAATACAATATTTTTCCCGAAAACATCGAACCCAGAAGAAAAGAAAAGGAAAAAAAAAAGTGAGGCATCTTAGTTGCTAGATCTATGCACAAGTTGCACACAAATTTTTGTTTCGTTTCACACTACTTCAACTTACTAATTAAATTTGAAAATTCGTGGGTTTTGATCCGAAACATAAATACACCAAATTTACAAAACACAATATTAGATCTCATACACCATTCCAATCTGCAAAGTCCTCTCCGCCGGAATTTCCAGCGCAGAAACTGCTGCCCTGCTATTCTTCTGAAGAAACCTGTACACGCAATTTATTACAAATCGCGCAAACTTCCCACTCTCCTTATTCGCCCTAAGAATCGTCCGCCCCACAACGAACACATGCCCTTCCCCTGCCTCTCTCCTTATCTGCTCCTTTTCACACACATTATCACCCAACTCTCCCACTTTTCCCAAAACTAAATCAACAAACTCACTCCCATTCATATCCTGAGAATCCTTATACCCAAACTGAACCAAACATCGATACACCCCTTCACATCCCAATTTCCCCACAATCAGCTTTTCTTGAGACAGGACATTTTTTATAGGCAGAGTTCTGAGTGTCACAACAACAATGACTTCGCGGGCAGAGCTCGTGTGCCTAATGTAGTGCCGTAATATGGGGGGAATGCCGTGTACCAGGTCCGTGAAGAAGAAGCAGACGCCAGGGGTGCGACGCACGATGTTGGAGCTGGATAAGAGGGCGTCGAGCTCTGTTACGCTCATTTTCTGGTCTGCTTCGTACGTGGCCTTCTTGCTCCTTCCGTACGTCCACGACAGCATGATGGTCATGAACAAGGCGGAGATGGCGAACGGGACCCACCCGCCTTGCGGGATCTTGTTCAGCAGTGATGTCATGAATATGCCTTCGATTATCGTGTACGGCAACAGGAATGTGAGGACTAGGAGGATGTTTGTCTTCCATATTACAAGCATTACTAGACTTGTTAACAATGTGGTTATTATCATCACCCATATCACCACCACACCTGTAGATTGTGATTTAGGAATACTATTAAGAAAATTAAATAAACTAATTAATTCAACATCTCTCTACAAGTTTAAATTATTAGATAAGATGAAATTCTTTTAAATATCAGAGCAACAACCAATTTAAGATTACTACCAAGAATTGTCCCATAACTTAGGCTATGTCTTATTTTTTAAAAAAATTGGTTCTTTTGAGGTCAACTTTGGTCATATAAGGTTTTCTTTTTTCTTTTTACAATTTTGGTCCTTTTAGGGTTAATTTTCTTTTTTGTTGTGCCCAATTTTAACCCTACTATGTTCTTACCAAAACTGAACACGACCTAAGAAATACGTCGATTCTTGATATTAACTCCTCATTAATTTCTCAATTGCAAGTCATAGAAGGCAGAAAAAAAAGACCATTGTTTCGTGTTACTGTTGTCTATAGCTTGAATTGGGTAAATAGATTTTGTTTCGGCCTTAATTTGAGAAACGAAACAGAATTTAAGCCCCAAGCCCGTAAGCTATACAAAATAGGAACTTAATTGAGAGTTGAACAAGTTTCACACAAGAATTTGTAAAACTGGATAAAGAGTGTGATTTACATTACTAAAGTATATTAGTTGTGATCATTGAAGAGTGTGACTTTTTACTATAAAGGGTATTACTATAATTGAAGGACAAATTTAAGCTTCTCTGAGATTTCGAAGCCTTACCATACGCGTTAGCTAGTTCAACGCCGCCTTTGAATCCAACGACGAGGCCAAGTGTGAGAATCATGAGAATGCAATTGATCTCCGGGGAGTATACTTGGCCTTGATGCTTGGAAGACGTATGGATAATGTTAACGCGGGGAAAGCAACCGAGGGCGAGCGACTGATTTACGATAGAAAAGGTTGCGGAGATCATGGATTGGCTGGAAACAATAGCAGCAAGAGTGGAAACAACAAACATTGGCCAGTAAACAGGATCTGGAAGAGAACTGTAATAGGCATCACTTATTTTTGCAGGGTTTTTTATCAGATAAGCTGTCTCACCAGCATATGTGATCACTAATGATGGATAAACCACAAATGTGAATCCCAACTGTAAAATGAAAAGGAAAAACATAAATCTTTGATAAAATCCAAAAAAGAAAAAAAAAATCTTTGATTTAGAAAACGTCTCAATAGAAGATTATGACTCAATTTTTTTTCTTTTTAAATTTTGTCATTTCAAAGTATTATGATAGGTTTATTTTTCAAATTCAAATCACACAAGACGATGATATTGCAAGAAACTACATACGCCTCTAACATATATATATATATATATATTTTATCATCTTGCATAATAAGACTTTTATTGTGAAAATGAATCGTTATGCGATGCATTATTTTTCTTTTAACAAAAAAACCAGATTTGAGAGGGGGGGGGGGACACAAATTGAGCCTTGAAGTGGAACAGTTTTAAAATAAAAACCTAACTTGAAATTAAATCCAAAATTTAGGCCTTGCTATAAAATCTTCCAAAGAAATCTAAGAAATTAAATGTTGCATTGAATGTATATATCTAACCTGGATGGCCCTTTTATTGAAGTGGCCTAAATCTGCGAACATGGCCTCAGCACCTATCTCATATATACCATACAAATTAATTACAACAATTAAGTTACAACCATCTAATGCAAATAATTTTTAATGGTACGGAATAATTGGAAATAGTCTTTCTTCGCTTGGAAACAATGAAATTTATGTAACATACCTGTTATGCTCAAGAAAACAGCTCCAAGAAGATTCCAAGCAGTTTTGCCATTCCTCATAAAGAAGTTGAGGATATAGTGTGGCGATAGTGCTTTGAGAGTGGAAGGATGATATTTGATAATATTGTAAACACCAATTGAAACATTGGTAGCAAACCAAATCAACATTATTGGAGAGAATGAGAAGCTAACTTTGGTTGTTCCACATCGTTGGAAGGCGAAAACGGCTACCAGAAGGACAACTGAGATCCAAACTACATGCTCTGAAATATATATAAATATTATAATAAGGAACACTCTTTAATTAATAAATACATCAAAACATGCATTCATTCAAATATATATATATATATATGTGTGTGTGTGTGTGTGAGAGTATATCTCCACGACAAACCTTG
>JBBCBC010000333.1:0-18642 GCA_037126765.1 Stenogyne calaminthoides
TGGGCCCTGGGCCTGGGCCCTGGGCCTGGGCCTGAGCCTGGGCCTGGGCCCTGGGCCTGGGCCTGGGCCTGGGCCTGGGCCCCTGGGCCTGGGGCCTGGGCCCTGGGCCCTGGGCCCCTGGGCCTGGGCCCTGGGCCCCTGGGCTGGGCCCTGGGCCTGGGCCTGGGCCTGGGCCACTGGGCCCTGGGCCCTGGGCCCTGGGCCTGGGCCTGGGCCTGGGCCCCTGGGCCCTGGGCCCCTGGGCTGGGCCTGGGCCTGGGCCTGGGCCAGGCCTGGGCCTGGGCCTAGGCCTGGCCCTGGGCCTGGGCCTGGGCCCTGGGCCACTGGGCCACTGGGCCTGAGCCTGGGCCTGGGCCTGAGCCTGGGCCTGGGCCTGAGCCTGGGCCACTGGGCCTGGGCCTGGGCCTGGCCCTGGGCCTGGGCCCTGGGCCTGGGCCTGAGCCTGGGCCTGGGCCTGGGCCTGGGCCACTGGGCCCTGGGCCTGGGCCTGGGCCTGGGCCTGGGCCCTGGCCCCTGGGCCTGGGCCTGGGCCTGGGCCTGGGCCTGGGCCTGGGCCTGGGCCTGGGCCCTGGGCCTGGGCCTGGGCCTGGGCCTGGGCCCTGGGCCTGGGCCCTGGGCCTGGGCCTGGGCCTGGGCCTGGGCCTGGGCCTGGGCCCTGGGCCTGGGCCACTGGGCCCTGGGCCCTGGGCCCTGGGCCCTGGGCCACTGGGCCCTGGGCCCAGGGGCCCTGGGCCTGGGCCCCTGGGCCCTGGGCCTGGGCCTGGGCCTGGGCCTGGGCCCACAGGCCTGGGCCAGGCCCTGGGCCTGGGCCAGGCCTGGGCACAGGCCTGGGCCCTGGGCCTGGGGCCTGGGCCCTGGGCCTGGGCCCTGGGCCCTGGGCCCTGGGCCTGGGCCCCTGGGCCTGGGCCAGCCAGGCCCTGGGCCCTGGGCCACTGGGCCTGGGCCTGAGCCACTGGGCCCTGGGCCCTGGGCCTGGGGCCTGGGCCTGGGCCTGGGCCTGGGCCTGGGCCTGGGCCCTGGGCCCTGGGCCACTGGCCCTGGGCCCTGGGCCTGGGCCTGGGCCCAGGCCTGGGCCCTGGGCCTGGGCCTGGGCCACTGGGCCTGGGCCTGGGCCTGGGCCCTGGGCCTGGGCCTGGGCCTGGGCCTGGCCCCTGGGCCTGGGCCTGGGCCCTGGGCCCTGGGCCCTGGGCCTGGGCCTGGGCCCTGGGCCTGGGCCTGGGCCTGGGCCTGGGCCACTGGGCCTGGGCCCTGGGCCTGGGCCTGGGCCTGGGCCTGGGCCCTGGGCCTGGGCCCTGGGCCTGGGCCTGGGCCACTGGGCCTGGGCCACTGGGCCCTGGGCCTGGGCCTGGGCCTGGGCCACTGGGCCACTGGGCCTGGGCCTGGGCCTGGGCCTGGGCCCTGGGCCCTGGCCCTGGGCCTGGGCCTGGCCCTGGGCCACTGGGCCCTGGGCCTGGGCCCTGGGCCCTGGGCCTGGGCCTGGGCCTGGGCCTGGGCCACTGGGCCCTGAGCCTGGGCCAGCCTGGGCCCTGGGCCCTGGCCACTGGGCCCTGGGCCCTGGGCCTGGGCCTGGGCCTGGGCCTGGGCCCTGGGCCCTGGGCCTGGGCCTGGGCCTGGGCCCTGGGCCACTGGGCCTGGGCCTGGGCCCTGGGCCCTGGGCCACTGGGCCACTGGGCCTGGGCCCTGGGCCTGGGCCTGGGCCCTGGGCCCTGGGCCTGGGCCTGGGCCCCTGGGCCTGGGCCTGGGGCCTGGGCCCCTGAGGCCCTGGGCCTGGGCCCTGGGCCTGGGCCCTGGGCCACTGGGCCCTGGGCCTGGGCCTGGGCCCTGGGCCCTGGGCCCTGGCCTGGGCCCTGGGCCTGGGCCTGGGCCTGGGCCCTGGGCCTGGGCCCTGGGCCTGGGCCCTGGGCCCTGGGCCACTGGGGCCTGGGCCCTGGGCCTGGGCCTGGGCCCTGGGCTGGGCCTGGGCCCTGGGCCTGGGCCTGGGCCTGGCCTGGGCCCTGGGCCTGGCCCTGGGCCTGGGCCCTGGGCCTGGGCCTGGGCCTGGGCCACTGGGCCCTGGGCCTGGGCCCTGGGCCCTGGGCCTGGGCCACTGGGCCTGGGCCTGGGCCTGGGCCTGGGCCCCTGGGCCTGGGCCTGGGCCCTGGGCCCTGGGCCCCTGGGCCTGGGCCTGGGCCTGGGCCTGGGCCTGGGCCCTGGCCCTGGGCCACTGGGCCTGGGCCTGGGCCCTGGGCCCTGGGCCCTGGGCCACTGGGGCCTGGGCCTGGGCCCTGGGCCTGGGCCACTGGGCCCTGGGCCTGGGCCCTGGGCCTGGGCCCCTGGGCCCTGGGCCTGGGCCTGGGCCTGGGCCTGGGCCCTGGGCCCTGGGCCTGGGCCTGGGCCCTGGGCCTGGGCCTGGGCCACTGGGCCCTGGGCCTGGGCCCTGGGGCCCTGGGCCCTGGGCCTGGGCCTGGGCCTGGGCCACTGGGCCCTGGGCCTGGGCCTGGCCTGGGCCCCTGGGCCCTGGGCCCTGGGCCTGGGCCCTGGGCCTGGGCCTGGGCCTGGGCCACTGGGCCACTGGGCCCTGGGCCACTGGGCCTGGGCTGGGCCTGGGCCACTGGGCCTGGGCCTGGGCCCTGGGCCTGGGCCCTGGGCCAGGCCTGGGCCTGGGCCACTGGGCCACTGGCCTGGGCCTGGGCCCTGGGCCTGGGCCTGGGCCCTGGGCCTGGGCCCTGGGCCACTGGGCCACTGGGCCTGGGCCACTGGGCCTGGGCCACTGGGCCCTGGGCCCTGGGCCCTGGGCTGGGCCTGGGCCTGGGCCTGGGCCACTGGGCCTGGGCCACTGGGCCAGCCCTGGCCCTGGGCCTGGGCCCTGGGCCTGGGCCCTGGGCCTGGGCCTGGGCCTGGGCCTGGGCCTGGGCCTGGGCCTGGGCCACTGGGCCTGGGCCTGGGCCCTGGGCCTGGGCCTGGGCCCTGGGCCCTGGGCCCTGGGCCTGGGCCTGGGCCTGGGCCTGGGCCTGGGCCCCTGGGCCTGGGCCACTGGGCCTGGGCCTGAGCCTGGGCCACTGGGCCACTGAGCCTGGGCCAGGCCTGAGCCCTGGGCCCTGGGCCCTGGGCCGCAGGCCCTGGGCCCTGGGCCTGGGCCTGGGCCTGGGCCCTGGGCCCTGGGCCCTGGGCCTGGGCCTGGCCTGGGCCCTGGGCCCAGCCTGGGCCTGGGCCCTGGGCCCTGGGCCCTGGGCCCTGGGCCTGGGCCTGGGCCTGGGCCACTGGGCCCTGGGCCCTGGGCCCTGGGCCACTGGGCCTGGGCCTGAGCCAGGGGCCTGGGCCTGGGCCTGGGCCCTGGGCCTGGGCCCTGGGCCCTGGGCCTGGGCCTGGGCCTGGGCCTGGGCCTGGGCCTGGGCCTGGGCCTGGGCCACTGGGCCTGGGCCTGGGCCCTGGGCCTGGGCCCTGGGCCTGGGCCTGGGCCCTGGGCCTGGGCCCTGGGCCCTGGCCCTGGGCCTGGGCCCTGGGCCACTGGGCCTGGGCCTGGGCCCTGGGCCTGGGCCTGGGCCCTGGGCCACTGGGCCTGGGCCCTGGGCCCTGGGCCTGAGCCTGGGCCCTGGGCCTGGGCCACTGGGCCCTGGGCCACTGGGCCCTGGGCCTGGGCCTGGGCCCTGGGCCTGGGCCACTGGGCCACTGGGCCTGGGCCTGGGCCCTGGGGCCTGGGCCTGGGCCCTGGGCCTGGGCCTGGGCCCTGGGCCTGGGCCTGGGCCTGGGCCTGGGCCTGGGCCCTGGGCCCTGGGCCCTGGGCCACTGGCCTGGGGCCACTGGGCCCTGGGCCCTGGGCCTGGGCCCTGGGCCTGGGCCTGGGCCCTGGGCCTGGGCCACTGGGCCTGGGCCTGGGCCCTGGGCCTGGGCCAGGCCACTGGGCCTGGGCCTGGGCCTGGGCCTGGGCCCTGAGCCTGGGCCTGGGCCCTGGGCCTGGGCCCTGGGCCTGGGGCCTGGGCCTGGGCCCTGGGCCTGGGCCTGGGCCCCTGGGCCTGGCCCTGGGCCTGGGGCCTGGGCCCTGGGCCTGGGCCTGGGCCTGGGCCTGGGCCTGGGCCTGGGCCTGGGCCCTGGGCCCCTGGGGCCTGGGCCTGGGCCTGGGCCCTGGAGCCTGGGCCCTGGGCCTGGGCCTGAGCCACTGGGCCTGGGCCTGGGCCCTGGGCCTGGGCCTGGGCCCTGGGCCTGGGCCTGGGCCTGGGCCTGGGCCCTGGGCCCTGGGCCTGGGCCTGGGCCTGGGCCTGGGCCTGGGCCCTGGGCCTGGGCCTGGGCCCTGGGCCTGGGCCTGGGCCTGGGCCCTGGGCCCTGGGCCCTGGGCCTGGGCCTGGGCCTGGGCCACTGGGCCACTGGGCCCTGGGCCCTGGGCCTGGGCCCTGGGCCTGGGCCACTGGGCCTGGGCCCTGGGCCCTGGGCCTGGGCCCTGGGCCTGGGCCAGCCTGGGCCTGGGCCTGGGCCCTGGGCCTGGGCCTGGGCCTGGGCCTGGGCCTGGGCCACTGGGCCTGGGCCCTGGGCCCTGGGCCCTGGGCCTGGGCCCTGGGCCCTGGGCCACTGGGCCCTGGGCCTGGGCTGGGCCTGGGCCACTGGGCCTGGGCCTGGGCCTGGGCCCTGGGCCTGGGCCTGGGCCCTGGGCCTGAGCCCTGGGCCCTGGGCCACTGGGCCTGGGCCTGGGCCCTGGGCCTGGGCCCAGGCCCTGGGCCCTGGGCCTGAGCCTGGGCCTGGGCCTGGGCCTGGGCCTGGGCCCTGGGCCTGGGCCTGGGCCCTGGGCCCTGGGCCACTGGGCCTGGGCCCTGGGCCTGGGCCTGGGCCTGGGCCCTGGGCCTGGGCCTGGGCCTGGGCCTGGGCCCTGGGCCTGGGCCTGGGCCTGGGCCTGGGCCTGGGCCTGGGCCTGGGCCCTGGGCCCTGGGCCTGGGCCTGGGCCACTGGGCCACTGGGCCCTGGGCCCTGGGCCCTGGGCCTGGGCCTGGGCCTGGGCCTGGGCCCTGGGCCACTGGGCCTGGAGCCTGGGCCTGGGCCTGGGCCTGGGCCCTGGGCCTGGGCCACTGGGCCACTGGGCCTGGGCCCTGGGCCCTGGGGCCTGGGCCACTGGCCCTGGGCCTGGGCCACTGGGCTGGGCCCTGGGCCACTGGGCCCTGGGCCTGGGCCACTGGGCCTGGGCCTGGGCCTGGGCCTGGGCCTGGGCCACTGGGCCTGGGCCACTGGGCCTGGGCCACGCAGGCCTGGGCCTGGGCCCTGGGCCCAGGCCTGGGCCCTGGGCCTGGGCCCTGGGCCTGGGCCACTGGGCCTGGGCCCTGGGCCCTGGGCCCTGGGCCCTGGGCCACTGGGCCTGGGCCTGGGCCTGGGCCACTGGGCCCTGGGCCTGGGCCACTGGCCCTGGGCCCTGGGCCTGGGCCCTGGGCCTGGGCCTGGGCCCTGGGCCTGGGCCTGGGCCTGGGCCTGGGCCTGGGCCCACTGGGCCTGGGCCCTGGGCCCTGGGCCTGGGCCTGGGGGCCTGGGCCACTGGGCCTGGGCCTGGGCCTGGGCCCTGGGCCTGGGCCACTGGGCCTGGGCTGGGCCTGGGCCTGGGCCTGGGCCTGGGCCTGGGCCCTGGGCCTGGGCCTGGGCCCTGGGCCCTGGGCCCTGGGCCTGGGCCTGGGCCCTGGGCCTGGGCCCTGGGCCTGGGCCACTGGGCCTGGGCCCTGGGCCCTGGGCCTGGGCCTGGGCCCTGGGCCTGGGCCTGGGCCTGGGCCACTGGGCCACAGGCCCTGGGCCCTGGGCCACTGGGGCCTGGGCCTGGGCCCTGGGCCTGGGCCTGGGCCCTGGGCCTGGGCCCAGGCCTGGGGCACTGGGCCTGGGCCAGGCCCTGGGCCACTGGGCCACTGGGCCCTGGGCCCTGGGCCTGGGCCTGGGCCTGGGCCTGGGCCACTGGGCCCTGGGCCTGGGCCCTGGGCCTGGGCCTGGGCCTGGGCCTGGGCCTGGGCCTGGGCCACTGGGCCCTGGGCCACTGGGCCCTGGGCCTGGGCCTGGGCCCTGGGCCTGGGCCACTGGGCCTGGGCCTGGGCCCTGGGCCCTGGGCCCTGGGCCTGGGCCCTGGGCCTGGGCCACTGGGCCTGGCCCTGGGCCTGGGCCTGGGCCCTGGGGGCCTGGGCCCTGGGCCTGGGCCCTGGGCCTGGGCCCTGGGCCCTGGGCTGAGCCTGGGCCTGGGCCTGGGCCTGGGCCTGGGCCTGGGCCTGGGCCCTGGGCCTGGGCCTGGGCCTGGGGCCTGGGCCTGGGCCTGGGCCTGGGCCCTGGGCCTGGGCCCTGGGCCCTGGGCCTGGGCCTGGGCCACCAGGCCCTGGGCCTGGGCCCCTGGGCCTGGGCCTGGGCCTGGGCCCTGGGCCTGGGCCTGGGCCTGGGCCTGGGCCCTGGGGCCTGGGCCTGGGCCCTGGAGCCTGGGCCTGGGCCTGGGCCCTGGGCCTGGGCTGGGCCTGGGCCTGGGCCTGGGCCACTGGGCCTGGGCCCTGGCCCTGGGCCTGGGCCCTGGGCCTGGGCCCTGGGCCTGGGCCCTGGGCCCTGGGCCCTGGGCCTGGGCCTGGGCCTGGGCCTGGGCCCTGGGCCACTGGGCCTGGGCCCCTGGGCCTGGGCCTGGGCCTGGGCCCTGGGCCTGGGCACAGGCCCTGGGCCCTGGGCCTGGGCCTGGGCCTGGGCCTGGGCCTGGGCCTGGGCCTGGGCCTGGGCCCTGGGCCTGGCCTGGGCCTGGGCCCTGGGCCCTGGGCCCTGGGCCTGGGCCTGGGCCCTGGGCCACTGGGCCCTGGGCCTGGGCCTGGGCCTGGGGCCTGGGCCCTGGGCCTGGGCCACTGGGCCTGGGCCACCAGGCCCTGGGCTGGGCCACTGGGCCCTGGGCCACTGGGCCTGGGCCCTGGGCCTGGGCCTGGGCCTGGGCCCTGGGCCCTGGGCCCTGGGCCACTGGGCCTGGGCCCTGGGCCTGGGCCTGGGCCTGGGCCTGGGCCTGGGCCTGGGCCTGGGCCTGGGCCCTGGGCCACTGGGCCTGGGCCCTGGGCCTGGGCCTGGGCCTGGGCCCTGGGCCCTGGGCCTGGGCCCTGGGCCTGGGCCTGGGCCTGAGGCCTGGGCCCTGGGCCTGGGCCTGGGCCCTGGGCCCTGGGCCTGGCCCCTGGCCTGGGCCTGGGCCTGGGCCTGGGCCTGGGCCTGGGCCCTGGGCCTGGGCCTGGGCCCTGGGCCTGGGCCCTGGGCCTGGGCCCTGGGCCTGGGCCTGGGCCTGGGCCACTGGGCCACTGGGCTGGGCCTGGGCCACTGGGCCTGGGCCTGGGCCTGGGCCCTGGGCCACAGGCCTGGGCCCTGGGCCTGGCCCTGGGCCTGGGCCTGGGCCTGGGCCACTGGGCCCTGGGCCCTGGGCCTGGGCCTGGGGCCTGGGCCTGGGCCTGGGCCACTGGGCCTGGGCCACTGGGCCTGGGCCACTGGGCCTGGGCCCTGGGCCTGGGCCTGGGCCAGGCCTGGGCCACTGGGCCTGGGCCACTGGGCCTGGGCCCTGGGCCTGGGCCACTGGGCCTGGGCCTGGGCCAGGCCTGGGCCTGGGCCTGGGCCTGGGGCCTGGGCCTGGGCCACTGGGCCTGGGCCTGGGCCACTGGGCCTGGGCCCTGGGCCCTGGGCCCTGGGCCTGGGCCCTGGGCCTGGGCCTGGGCCCTGGGCCCTGAGCCTGGGCCACTGGGCCAGCCTGGGCCAGGCCTGGGCCTGGGCCTGGGCCCTGGGCCTGGGCCACTGGGCCTGGGCCACTGGGCCTGGGCCCTGGGCCCAGGCCTGGGCCACTGGGCCTGGGCCACTGGGCCTGGGCCTGGGCCACTGGGCCTGGGCCCTGGGCCACTGGGCCACTGGGCCCTGGGCCTGGGCCCTGGGCCTGGGCCTGGGCCTGGGCCTGGGCCACTGGGCCTGGGCCTGGGCCCAGGCCTGGGCCCTGGGCCTGGGCCTGGGCCCTGGGCCTGGGCCCTGGGCCCTGGGCCACTGGGCCACTGGGCCCTGGGCCCTGGGCCTGGGCCTGGGCCCTGGGCCACTGGGCCTGGGCCTGGGCCACTGGCCCTGGGCCCTGGGCCTGCAGGCCCTGGGCCACTGGGCCTGGGCCTGGGAGCCTGGGCCTGGGCCACTGGGCCTGGGCCACTGGGCCTGGGCCTGGGCCTGGGCCCTGGGCCTGGGCCTGGGCCACTGGGCCTGGGCCTGGGCCACTGAGCCTGGGCCTGGGCCTGGGCCACTGGGCCCTGGGCCCTGGGCCTGGGCCACTGGGCCCTGGGCCTGGGCCTGGGCCACTGGGCCTGGGCCACTGGGCCACTGGGCCACTGGGCCCTGGGCCCTGGGCCCTGGGCCACTGGGCCTGAATACTGGGCCTGGGCCTGGGGCCTGGGCCTGGGCCTGAGCCCTGGGCCACTGGGCCTGGGCCCTGGGCCCTGGGCCTGGGCCACTGGGCCTGGGCCCTGGGCCCTGGGCCCCTGGGCCTGGGCCCTGGGCCCTGGGCCTGGGCCCTGGGCTGGGCCACTGGGCCTGGGCCTGGGCCCTGGGCCTGGGCCCTGGGCCTGGGCCCTGGGCCCTGGGCCTGGGCCCTGGGCCACTGGGCCGCAGGCCACTGGGCCACTGGGCCTGGGCCTGGGCCACTGGGCCACTGAGCCTGGGCCCTGGCCCTGGGCCTGGGCCACTGGGCCACTGAGCCCTGGAAGCTGGGCCTGGGCCTGGGCCACTGGGCCCTGGGCCTGGGCCCTGGGCCCTGGGCCCTGGGCCTGGGCCCTGGGCCACAGGCCCTGGGCCTGGGCCTGGGCCTGGGCCACTGGGCCACTGAGCCTGGGCCCTGGGCCCTGGGCCTGGGCCCTGGGCCACTGGGCCACTGGCCTGGGCCCTGGGCCTGGGCCTGGGCCTGGGCCCTGGGGGGCCCTGGGCCACTGGGCCTGGGCCTGGGCCTGGGCCTGGGCCTGGGCCTGGGCCTGGGCCCTGGGCCTGGGCCACTGGGCCTGGGCCTGGGGCCTGGGCCTGGGCCTGGGCCTGGGCCTGGGCCTGGGCCTGGGCCCTGGGCCTGGGCCCTGGGCCCTGGGCCCTGGGCCTGGGCCTGGGCCCTGGGCCACTGGGCCTGGGCCTGGGGGCCTGGGCCCTGGGCCTGGGCCACTGGGCCACTGGGCCCTGGGCCTGGGGCCTGGGCCCTGGGCCCTGGGCCTGGGCCTGGGCCTGGGCCCTGGGCCCTGGGCCCCTGGGGCCTGGGCCTGGGGGGGCCTGGGCCTGGGCCCTGGGCCTGGGCCCTGGGCCTGGGCCTGGGCCCTGGGCCCTGGGCCTGGGCCTGGGCCCCAGCCTGGCCTGGGCCTGAGCCTGGAGCCTGAGGCCTGGGCCCTGGGCCCTGGGCCCTGGGCCCTGGGCCACAGCCTGGGCCTGGGCCCTGGGCCTGGGCCTGGGCCCTGGGCCTGGGCCACTGGGCCTGGGCCTGGGCCCTGGGCCTGGGCCCTGGGCCTGGGCCCTGGGCCTGGGCCTGGGGCCTGGGCCACTGGGCCTGGGCCACTGGGCCTGGGCCCTGGGCCCTGGGCCCTGGGCCCTGGGCCCTGGGCCTGGGCCCTGGGCCTGGGCCTGGGCCTGGGCCCTGGGCCTGGGCCTGGGCCTGGGCCACTGGGCCCTGGGCCTGGGCCTGGGCCCTGGGCCTGGGCCTGGGCCTGGGCCTGGGCCTGGGCCTGGGCCTGGGCCTGGGCCCTGGGCCACTGGGCCCTGGGCCTGGGCCTGGGCCTGGGCCTGGGCCCTGGGCCACTGGGCCCTGGGCCTGGGCCCTGGGCCTGGGCCCTGGGCCTGGGCCCCTGGGCCTGGGCCTGGGCCCTGGGCCCTGGGCCTGGGCCCTGGGCCCTGGGCCCTGGGCCCTGGGCCTGGGCCTGGGCCACTGGGCCACAGGCCTGGGCCTGGGCCTGGGCCTGGGCCTGGGCCTGGGCCCTGGAGCCTGGCCCTGGGCCTGGGGCCTGGGCCTGGGCCCTGGGCCCTGGGCCAGGCCTGGGCCTGGGCCCTGGGCCTGGGCCCTGAGCCTGGGCCACTGGGGCCTGGGCCCTGGGCCTGGGCCTGGGCCTGGGCCTGGGCCTGGGCCCTGGGCCCTGGGCCACTGGGCCCTGGGCCTGGGCCTGAGGCCCTGGGCCTGGGCCTGGGCCTGGGCCCTGGGCCCTGGGCCCTGGGCCTGGGCCTGGGCCTGGGCCTGGGCCTGGGCCTGGGCCTGGGCCTGGGCCTGGGCCTGGGCCTGGGCCTGGGCCTGGGCCCTGGGCCTGGGCCTGGGCCCTGGGCCCTGGGCCCTGGGCCTGGGCCCTGGGGCCTGGGCCTGGGCCTGGGCCACACCAGGCCTGGGCCTGGGCCTGGGCTGGCCCTGGGCCCTGGGCCTGGGCCTGGGCCTGGGCCTGGGCCTGGGCCCTGGGCCTGGGCCTGGGCCTGGGCCACTGGGCCTGGGCCTGGGCCCTGGGCCTGGGCCTGGGCCCTGGGGCCTGGGCCTGGGGCCTGGGCCTGGGCCTGGGCCTGGGCCCTGGGCCTGGCCCCTGAAGGCCCTGGGCCACTGGGCCCTGGGCCCTGGGCCCTGGGCCTGGGCCCAGGCCTGGGCCTGGGCCCTGGGCCCTGGGCCCTGGGCCGCAGGCCTGGGCCTGGGCCTGGGCCCTGGGCCTGGGCCCTGGGCCTGGGCCTGGGCCTGGGCCCTGGGCCCTGGGCCTGGGCCTGGGCCTGGGCCTGGGCCACTGGGCCCTGGGCCTGGGGCCTGGGCCTGGGCCCTGGGCCCTGGGCCCCTGGGCCTGGGCCTGGGCCTGGGCCCTGGGCCCTGGGCCCCCTGGGCCTGGGCCTGGGCCCTGGGCCTGGGCCCTGGGCCCTGGGCCTGGGCCTGGGCCTGGGCCTGGGCCTGGGCCTGGGCCCTGGGCCTGGGCCACTGGGCCCTGGGCCTGGAGCCTGGGCCCTGGGGCCTGGGCCAGGCCTGGGCCCTGGGCCCTGGGCCCTGGGCCCAGGCCTGGGCCACTGGGCCTGGGCCCCTGGGCCTGGGCCTGGGCCCTGGGCCTGGGCCTGGGCCCTGGGCCTGGGCCTGAGCCTGGGCCCTGAGCCTGGGCCCTGAGCCTGGGCCCACTGGGCCTGGGCCTCAGGCTGGGCCCCTGGGCCCTGGGCCCTGGGCCCTGGGCCCTGGGCTACAGGCCTGGGCCCTGGGCCTGGGCCTGGGCCTGGGCCCTGGGCCTGGGCCACAACCCCTGGGCCCTGGGCCCTGGGCCCTGGGCCACTGGGCCCTGGGCCCTGGGCCTGGGCCCTGGGCCCTGGGCCTGGGCCCTGGGCCTGGGCCACTGGGCCCTGGGCCTGGCCTGAGCCTGGGCCCTGGGCCTGGGCCCTGGGCCCTGGGCCCTGGGCCCTGGGCCCTGGGCCTGAGCCTGGGCCCCTGGGCCCTGGGCCCTGGGCCTGGGCCTGGGCCCTGGGCCCTGGGCCCTGGGCCCTGGGCCTGGGCCACTGGGCCACTGGGCCCTGGGCCTGGGCCCTGGGCCCTGGGCCACTGGGCCCTGGGCCCTGGGCCTGGGCCTGGGCCTGGGCCTGGGCCTGGGCCCTGGGCCCTGGGCCTGGGCCTGGGCCCTGGGCCTGGGCCCAGGCCTGGGCCACCAGGCCCTGGGCCTGGGCCCTGGGCCCTGGGCCAGGGGCCTGGGCCCTGGGCCACTGGGCCCTGGGCCCTGGGCCACAGGCCTGGGCCTGGGCTGGGGCCTGGGCCTGGGCCTGGGCCACTGGGCCTGGGCCCTGGGCCCTGGGCCCTGGGCCTGGGCCTGGGCCCCTGGGCCTGGGCCCTGGGCCCTGGGCCCTGGGCCCTGGGCCACTGGGCCACTGGGCCCTGGGCCCAGGCCTGGGCCTGGGCCACTGGGCCCTGGGCCTGGGCCTGAGCCTGGGCCTGGGCTGGGCCTGGGCCCTGGGCCACTGGGCCCTGGGCCTGGGCCCTGGGCCTGGGCCTGGGCCTGGGCCCTGGGCCTGGGCCCTGGGCCACTGGGCCTGGGCCCTGGGCCACTGGGCCTGGGCCCTGGGCCCTGGGCCTGGGCCTGGGCCTGGGCCCCTGGGCCTGGGCCCTGGGCCTGGGCCTGGGCCACTGGGCCCTGGGCCTGGGCCTGGGCCTGGGCCCTGGGCCCTGGGCCCTGGGCCTGGGCCTGGGCCTGGGCCACTGGGCCTGGGCCCTGGGCCACTGGGCCTGGGCCTGGGCCTGGGCCTGGGCCTGGGCCACTGGGCCACTGGGCCACTGGGCCTGGGCCTGGGCCCTGGGCCTGGGCCTGGCCCTGGGCCTGGGCCCTGGGCCTGGGCCACTGGGCCTGGGCCTGGGCCACTGGGCCTGGGCCTGGGCCTGGGCCACTGGGCCTGAGCCCTGGGCCCTGGGCCACTGGGCCTGGGCCTGGGCCTGGGCCTGGGCCCTGGGCCTGGGCCTGGGCCTGGGCCTGGGCCCTGGGCCCTGGGCCCTGGGCCCTGGGCCTGGGCCCTGGGCCTGGGCCTGGGCCCTGGGCCTGGGCCTGGGCCACTGGGCCTGGGCCTGGGCCTGGGCCTGGCCACTGGGCCCTGGGCCACTGGGCCCTGGGCCCTGGGCCCCTGGCCCACTGGGCCTGGGCCTGGGCCTGGGCCTGGGCCTGGGCCTGGGCCCTGGGCCCTGGGCCTGGGCCACTGGGCCACTGGGGCCTGGGCCACTGGGCCTGGGCCTGGGCCACTGGGCCACTGGGCCTGGGCCACAAACCTGGGCCACTGGGCCTGAAGGCCCTGGGCCTGGGCCCTAAACCTGGGCCCCTGGGCCTAAGCCAAGGCCCTGGGCCCAAACCTAAACCTGGGCCACAAGCCACAAACCCTGGGCCCTAAACCTAAACAAACCTAAACTACCAAACCACAAAACCCTAAACCACTAAAACCTAAACCTAAACCTAAACCTAAACCTGGGCCTAAACCTAAACCACTAAACCACAAACCCTGGGCCACTAAACCCTAAACCAAACCAAGCCCACAAGCCCTAAACCCAAACCTAAACCCAAACCCTAAACCCCAAACCCCAAACCCTAAACCCCCAAACCCCTAAACCCAAACCCCCAACCCCCCAAACCCCAAACCCTAAACCCCAAACAACCCCAAACCCCAAACCCAAACCCCAAACCCCAAACCCCCAAACCCCCCAAACCCCAAACCCCAAACCCCCAACCCCCAAACCCCCCAAACCCCAAACCCCAAACCCCAAACCCCCCCAAACCCCAAACCCCAAACCCCAAACCCCAAACCCCAAACCCTAAACCCCAAACCTGGGCCCCAAACCCCCAAACCCCAAACCCAAAGCCCAAACCCCTGGGCCCCTAAAGCCCAAACCCAAACCCTGGGCCACAAACCCTAAACCCTAAACCCTAAACCCTAAACCCCAAACCCTAAACCCCTAAAACCCTAAACCCTAAACCCTAAACCCTAAACCCTAAACCCTAAACCCTAAACCCCAAACCCCAAACCCTAAACCCCAAAACCCCAAACCCCAAACCCCAAACCCCAAACCCCAAACCCCAAACCCCAAACCCCAAACCCCAAACCCCAAACCCCAAACCCCAAACCCCAAACCCCAAACCCCACCCCCCAACCCCCAAACCCCCAAACCCCCCCAAACCCCAAACCCCAAACCCCAAACCCCAAACCCCAAACCCCAAACCCCAAACCCCAAACCCCGGGCCCCCCAAACCCCCAAACCCCAACCCCCAAACCCCAAACCCCCCCAAACCCCAAACCCCAAACCCCAAACCCCAAAAAACCCCAAAACCCCAAACCCCAACCCCCCCAAACCCCAAACCCCCCCAAACCCCCAAACCCCAAACCCCAAACCCTGGGCCCCCAACCCCCTAAGGCCCCAAACCCCAAACCCCCAAACCCCCCCAAACCCCAACCCCCAAACCCCCCCAAACCCCCAAACCCCAAACCCCAAACCCCAAACCCCCAAACCCCAAACCCCAAACCCTAAACCCCAAACCCCAAACCCCCCAAAACCCCAAACCCCCAAACCCCCAAACCCCTGGGCCCCAAACCCCAAACCCCAAACCCCAAACCCCAAACCCCAAACCCCAAACCCCAAACCCCAAACCCCAAACCCAAACCCCAAACCCCAAACCCCAAACCCCAAACCCCAAACCCTAAACCCTAAACCCCAAACCCCAAACCCCAAACCCAAACCCCAAACCCCAAACCCCAAACCCCAAACCCCAAAACCCCAAACCCCAAACCCCAAACCCCAACCCCCCCCCAAACCCCAAACCCCAAACCCCAAACCCCAAACCCCAAACCCCAAACCCCAAACCCCCAAACCCCAAACCCCAAACCCCCAAACCCCCAAACCCCAACCCCCCAAACCCCAAACCCCAAACCCCCCAAACCCCAAACCCCAAAACCCCAAACCCCAAACCCCAAACCCCAAACCCCAAAACCCCAAACCCCCCCCAAACCCCAAACCCCAAACCCCAAACCCCAAACCCCAAACCCCCAAACCCCAAACCCCCAAACCCTAAAACCCTAAACCCCAAACCCAAACCCCAAACCCTAAGCCCTGGGCCCCCAAACCCCCTGAGCCTGGGCCCTAAACCCTAAACTGAGCCACAAACCCCAAGCCTGGGCCACCCAAACCCCAAACCCCAAGCCCCTGGGCCCCAAACCCTGGGCCCAAACCCCAAACCCCAAACCCAAAAAGCCTCAAATTTTAAACCCTCAAACCCCTGGGCCCCAAACCCCAAACCCAAAAACCCCAAGCCCCAAACCCCTGGGCCTAAACCCCAAACCTAAACCTTTAAACCCCTGGGCCAAACCCCAAACCCCAAACCCTAAACCCCAAACCCAAAACCCCAAACCCCAAACCCTCAAACCCCTGGGCCTGGGCCCCAAACCCCAAACCCTAAACCCTGGGCCCCAAAACCCCAAACCCTGGGCCCCAAACCCCCCTAAACCCTAAACCCTGGGCCCCCAAACCCCAAACCCTAAACCCTAAACCCCAAATTTAAATTTTAAGGCCCAAACCCCAAATTTTAAACCCTGGGCCTTTAAACCCTAAACCCTAAACCCCAAAGCCTTAAACCCTGGGCCCCAAACCCAAACCCAAAAATTTTAAAATTTTAAATTTTAAAACCTGGGCCCTAAACCCTAAACCCCAAACCCCAAACCCCAAACCCCAAAAACCCTAAACCCTGGGCCCCAAACCCTGGGCCCCCAAACCTGGGCCCTAAACCTTAAACCCCAAACCCAAAAAACCCCCAAACCCTAAACCCCCAAACCCCAAACCCCAAACCCCAAATTTTAAACCCAAACCCTGGGCCCTAAACCCTAAACCCCTAAAACCCTGGGCCCCCAAACCCCAAAAACCCTAACCTTAAACCCCAAACCCTAAACCCAAACTGGGCCCTAAATTTTAAATTTTAAATTTTAAATTTTAAACTGGGCCCTGGGCCCTAAACCCTAAATTTTAAACCCTAAACCCTAAATTTTAAATTTTAAATTTTAAACCCTAAATTTAAATTTAAAATTTTAAACCTAAAACCCACTGGGCCTTAAACCCTGGGCCCCTGGGCCCCAAACCCTGGGCAAACAAACCCCAAACCCCTGGGCCCAAAAAGCCCTTAGGCCTTAAAAACCTTAAACCCCCAAACCCTGGGCCTGGGCGCAAACCCAAAAATTTTAAACCCAAACT
This sequence comes from Stenogyne calaminthoides, assembly GCA_037126765.1. NCBI lineage: Eukaryota > Viridiplantae > Streptophyta > Magnoliopsida > Lamiales > Lamiaceae > Stenogyne > Stenogyne calaminthoides. The sequence continues at coordinate 15,638 of JBBCBC010000333.1, forward strand.
AAACCCCAAAACCCTGGGCCTAAACCCTAAACCCCTAAACCCCTAAACCCCTAAACTTTAAACCCTAAACCCTAAACCCTAAACCCTAAACCCTAAACCCTAAACCCTAAACCCTAAACCCTAAACCCTTAAACCCTAAACCCCAAACCCTAAACCCCAAACCCTAAACCCCCCAAACCCTAAACCCTTTTAAATTTTAAACCCCCTAAACCCCTAAATTTTAAATTTTAAACCCCAAATTTTAAACCCCAAACAAACCTCAAACCCTAAACCCCAAAAATTTAAACCCTAAACCCCTAAACCCTAAATTTTAAACCCCAAACCCCAAACCCTAAACCCTAAATTTTAAACCCTAAACCCTAAATTTAAATTTTAAATTTTAAACCCTAAATTTTAAATTTTAAAAACCCTAAACCCTAAAAATTTAAATTTTAAACCCAAATTTAAACCCTAAACCCTAAACCCCAAACCCTAAATTTTAAATTTTAAATTTTAAAAAATTTTAAACCCCAAACCCTAAACCCCTGGGCCCTAAAGCCCCTAAATTTAAACCCTGGGCCCTGGGCCTAAACCCTAAATTTTAAACCCAAAACCCCTGGGCCTAAAACCTGGGCCTAAATTTTAAATTTTAAATTTTAAATTTAAAAACCCTAAAACCCCCTGGGCCCTCAAACCCTAAACCTGGGCCCCTGGGCCCCTGGGCCCAAATTTTAAAAACCCAAAAAACCCTAAACCCTAAACCCAAACCTGGGCCAAAAACCCCAAACCCTAACCCCAAACCCCAAACCCCAAACCCCAAACCCTGGGCCCTTAAAACCCCAAACCCCTTTTAAACCTTAAACCCCAAACCCCAAACCCCAAATTTTAAACCCTTAAATTTTAAATTTTAAATTTTAAATTTTAAACCCTAAACCCCTAAACCCTAAACCCCTAAAACCCTAAACCCTGGGCCTTTTAAATTTTAAACCCTAAACCCCAAAAATTTTAAACCCTAAACCCAAACCCAAACCCCAAACCCCAAACCTAAAACCCAAAAAACCTGGCCCCCAAACCCCTAAATTTGGGCCCTAAACCCTAAACCCTAAACCCAAAACCCCCAACCCTAAACCCCAAACCCTAAATTTAAACCCTAAACCCCAAATTTTAAACCCCTAAACCCCCAAACCCCAAACCCCTGGGCCCCTAAACCCCAAACCCCCAAAACCCCAAACCCAAATTTTAAACCTTTAAACCTGGGCCCCAAACCCTAAACCCCAAAACCCTAAACCCTAAACCCCAAACCTGGGCCCTGGGCCCCAAACCCTGGGCCCAAACCCTAAAACCCTAAACCCCAAACTAAATTTTAAACCCAAACCCCCAAACCCCTTAAACCCTAAACCCCAAACCCCAAACCCTGGGCCTGGGCCCTGGGCCCCCCAAACCCCAAACCCCAAACCCCAAACCCCCCCTAAACCCTAAACCCCAAACCCTAAAACCCCAAAATTTTAAACCCTAAAACCCCTAAACCCCAAACCCCAAACCCCAAACCCCAAACCCTGGGCCCTGGGCCCTTAAACCCCTGGGCCTAAAACCCCAAACCCCAAACCCAAACCTTAAATTTTAAATTTTAAATTTTAAACCCCAAACCCCAAACCCCAAACCCCAAACCCCAAACCCCAAACCCCAAACCCCAAACCCCAAACTTTAAACCCTAAACCTTTAAACCCCAAACCCCAAACCCTAAACCCCCAAACCCAAAAACCCCAAACCCCAAACCCTAAATTTTAAATTTTAAATTTTAAACCCCAAACCCTAAACCCTAAACCCTGGGCCCCCAAACCCCAAATTTTAAACCCTAAAACCCTAAAACCCAAAACCCCAAAACCCCAAACCCCAAACCCCAAACCCTAAAAAACCCCTAACCCCCAAACCCCAAAAACCCCAAACCCCTAAACCCCAAACCCCAAACCCCAAACCCCTTAAACCCCAAACCCCAAAACCCCAAACCCCAAACCCCAAACCCCAAACCCCAAACCCCCCAAACCCCCAAAACCCAAACCCCAACCCCTAAACCCTAAACCCCCCAAAACCCAAACCAAACCCCAAACCCTAAACCCCAAACCCTAAACCCCCAAACCCCTAAAACCCTAAACCCCAAACCCAAACCCCAAAAACCCTAAACAAACCCTAAAACCCTAAACAAAAAACCTCGAACCCCAAACCCAAAAAATTAGAGGCAAAAAAAAAGTGGGACTGTTTGGCCCGAACCATTTGGCCCACGGGCATAATGGGCTTGGGCCAATTTGGCCCGACGGGTCATGGGTCGCCTGATTTGTTTAGATAAATTTTTTATTATTATTTTATTTGTAATTCTTTATACAAATTATAAAGACTAAAGATATTCATTTTTTATAATTTGTCAAACTACGAGTTCATTTGATATAGTTAACAATCACAATCAACAAAAATAGTACTCAAGTTAATGTTTTCATGTACATAAAATTGTATTTTAATAACTATAATTATTACTTTATTTTTTTAATCAGAAAATAAAGTAAATTGATAATGGTGAAAATTACTCAAAAGAATTACAAAGAAATAATGTAATTTTGTAAAGTAAATAAAATTATTAAATAAATAAAAATCATGGGTTGGTAAGTAGTAGGCCCATGAGCCCATACAAAAATTTGCGTTTTATATAGAAATTGGATGGATGAAGGGCCTTAATGAAATTTATGAACATAAACGGCTAGATGGGCGGTAGGAGGCCTGATTTTCTTAAACTCTACTTACAATACCCTTTACTTTATTTACTTTATCCATTTTTTTGAAAACCTGTGCACAAAGAATTGAACACAATTTTTATGGACAAAGAGGGAGTACTTGTTCATATATTATACACACATTAAACCAGATTTCTCATGCAGAAAAATACTTTACTGTTTATTTTGCATTTGTAGAAACTTGTTAGGATGAATTCTGGGACAGATTATAGTAAAGATGTCCGCACAAAATAACAGTGACAA